>JAJOOD010021625.1:0-35993 GCA_029582525.1 Solanum tacnaense
ATTGAGGTAGATCCTAAGAAGACTGGTGCGGTCAAGAGTTGGCATAGACCTTTAACCCCTTCGAATGTTAGAAGTTTCTTGGGTTTAGCTGGTTATTACAGAAGATTTGTTGAGGGGTTTTCTTCGATTGCCTCTCCATTGAAAGATTTGACTCAAAGAAGGCCAAGTTTATATGGTCCAAATTATGTGAGAAGAGTTTTCAAGAATTGAAAGATAGACTTACTTCTGTTTCGATGTTAACTCTACCGGAAAGAATGTATGGTTTTGTTGTTTATTGTGATGCCTCACGAATTGGGTTAGGATGAGTGCTTATGCAAAATGGGTAACTTATTTCTTATGCTTCAAGACAACTTAAGATTCATGAGATAAATTATCCTACCCATGATCTTGAATTAGTAGCGGTGGTTTTTGCCTTAAAGATTTGGAGGCATTATTTGTGTGGTGTTCATGTAGATGTGTGCATCGACCACAAGAGCCTACAATATATGTTTTATCAGAAGGATCTGAATCTTTGCCAAAGGAGGTGGCTTGAGTTACTTAAGGATTATGATATGAGTGTTCTCTACACCCCGGTAAGGCAAATGTGGTGGCGGCTGCTCTTAGTCGGTTGTCTATGGGTAGTGTTGCTCATATTGAAGAAGGTAAGAAAGAGTTGGTTCGAGATGTTCATAGATTGGCCCGATTGGGTGTTCAGATAGTCGACTCCACCAAGTGTGATGTTACGGTTCACAATGGTTTCGAGTCATCTTTTGTGGCAGATGTGAAATCTAAGCAAGGTCTTGATCCAATTTTGGTTGAACTGAAAGAAGCGGTGCTTAAGAAATCTGTTGAGGCTTTCTCCCAAGGGGGAAATGATGTGCTTAAATATCAAGGTCGTTTGTGTGTTACGAATGTCGATGACTTGAGGAAACAAATCTTGTCAGAAGCCCATAGTTCACGGTGTTGCATTCACCTAGGAGCCACCAAGATGTATCGTGATTTTACGGGAGGTCTATTGGTGGAATGGAATGAAGAAGGATATTGCAGAATTCGTGGGTAAGTGTCCAAATTGCCAACAAGTGAAAGTTTAGCATCTGAAACCGGGAATTTTATCCCATACATTAGTATTCCTACTTGGAAGTGGGAAGATTTTAATATGGACTTCATAGTTGGGTTGCCTCTTACTCGGTGACAATATGATTCTATTTGGGTTATAGCGGACCGAATGAGGAAATCGACCCATTTCATTCCCGTAAAAGTTTCTTACTCGGTGGAAGAGTATGTTAAGTTATATTTAAGGGAAATGGTAAGTTGCAAGGAGTACCCTTGTCCATTATCTTGGGTAGAGGTACTCAATTTACTTCTCAGTTTTGGAAGTCTTTCCAAAAAGGTCTTTGCACTAAAGTTAAGCTTAGTATAGCTTTTCATCCACAAACCGATGGGCAAGCGGAGTGACCTATACAAACTTTGGAAGATATGTTGAGAGTATGGGTCATCAATTTCAAGGGAAATTAGGATGATCACTTTCCATTGATAGAGTTTGCTGATAATAATAGTTATCACTCTAGTATTGGTATGGCTCTATTTGAGGCTCTTTATGGTAGGATGTGTAGATCTCTTATAGGTTGGTTTGAGGTTGCCTTAATAGGGCCCGAGTTAGTTCATAAGGCTATGGAAAAGGTCTGACTTATTAGAGAAAGGTTGAGAACAACCCAAAGTCGACAAAAAGTCCTATGCCGATGTTGGAAGAAGAGATCTTGAGTTTGATGTTCATGATTGGGTTTACTTGAAAATCATACCCATAAAGGGTGTAATCAGATTTGGGAAGAAAGGAAAGCTTAGTCCCCGTTATGTAGGCCCATATCAGATTATTGGACGTGTTGGTAAGGTTGTTTATAAGCTTTATTTTCCTAATAATTTTGCATCCGTGCATTCGGTTTTCCATGTCTCTATGTTGAAAAAGTGTGTTGGAGATCCGACATCTATAGTTCCCTTAGAAGGTTTAGGAGTTGATGAAAATCTTTCTTATACGGAAGTTTTAGTAGAGATTCTAGACCAGCAAGCTTAGAAGTTGAGAAACAAGGAAGTTGCTTTCGTGAAAGTATTGTGGATTAATCATTTAGTTAAGGGTGCAACTTGGGAGGCCGAGGCAGATATAATGTCTCAATATCCTCATCTTTTTCCTTCTACTCCTACTCTAGCTTGAGGTAATGAGTTCCTCATGGAATACTCTTTGTTTTGGTGTCATGTGTTTTAGATATTCCCGTGATTTCCTTATTTTATGCATGTTCTTGAAATCCTTGTGTTTTGAAAGAAAATGAGTTTACATGATAGATTTTCCTCATGTTGTTGTGCATTGAGTATGAGTTGCCTATAGATACCATGAGATAAATTGTTGAACATGCTTTAGCTATGATTTTGAGTATGAGCTGCATATAGGCTCCATGAGATGATGTTGAGCATGCTTTTAGCATGCAGATGGTAGTTCCTCTTTGAATATGAGAAATCTTGAACTTTCATTCATATTGGGTTGTTAGGTCTAGTTCCTGACCTCCTTATGGTGCATTGAGTATTGTTAACATGGAGTTGATGTTTCCTGCTTGGTTTTATGCATTTTGATGAGATTGCATGCATGATGAGCTGCTCGTCTTGAGTATTTTCATTTGAAATATTCTTAGAATCTCATTCGAGGACGAATGTTCCCAAGGGGGAGATAATGTAAACCTCGGATTCAGAGAAGGGAAAAATATTCCTTTCATTAGCCGACTTCGGCATGTCGCCATAGTGCCCTCCCTATTGCCTTATTGACTTCATCCAAGAGTCGACTTAATATAATTTTGGGCGAGCTAAAGGCTCACTTGGGGAGTCGCCAAGTGGCCTTTGGCGAGCTCCAGCGATGGTTGTTTTCAGTTTTATGTTGTGTTGTTAAAAGTCTTTTCAGATTATTTAATTCTATACTATGTCGGTTTTCCCTTCATCTAGAGATCTATATAAGAATTTTTCCCTAAATTTCCCCAATTTAAGAACCAGTCTCTCAA
The DNA here is from genome assembly GCA_029582525.1 of Solanum tacnaense. NCBI lineage: Eukaryota > Viridiplantae > Streptophyta > Magnoliopsida > Solanales > Solanaceae > Solanum > Solanum tacnaense. The sequence continues at coordinate 3,018 of JAJOOD010021625.1, forward strand.
GAATCTGAAAGAAGATCAAATCTCCTCTCCAAAATATTTCTCTCTCTAGAACTTGAAGAAAAAGAAGAGGAAGAAAGAGTTGAGCTAGGATTAAGGTGAAGTCTCCATTCCTCAAGAAATTGTAGGCTTTGATAGTAAGGTATGATGCCTTTTCATGCATGGAATCCTTGCATCCATGGAACCCCTAAGATTTCCCAATTGAAAAGTAGAAATTCCACAATTTGAGTTAGTGTTTTCTTCTAATGTTGTGGGTCTTGATGAATGTTGATCCAAATGAATGGGTTATGATTGTTTATGCATGAATTGATAGGAATACATATATTTAGGTTGAATTTACATGTACCCATGCTTAACCCATGTTTCCAAGGTTAAATTGATATAAATGTGTTTGGATCCATGAAAGGGGAAATTATGGATTTAGGTGTATTCTTATAGGATGAATAAGGTAGATTAAGAAATGCTTTGAGAGTGAAACATATATGATGATTATGAGATGTATTGATTTGAGAGTGAAGCATATATGATGATTATGATAGGTATTGCTTTGAGACTGAAGCATATGTTATCAATTGTTGATTATTGATGTAATTGTTGTGGAAGGGATAGTTCCCCACTTGAACTGCTTAAGTATGAATTTGAAAGGCTTTCTCACATTGAATGATTCCATGTTGAAAGGATTGCTCACCTAAAATGAATCTAAGCTAGAAGACTAAGAAATTGATGAGGCTAGGGGCGATTACCCATGACCTCTAAATGAAAAGGATATGAGGTGATTCCCAATATTCCTTTGAATAAAATAAGAGGAAACTACCCTTATTCCTTTATGTTGAAAAAGAGGCGACTCCCCACATTCCTATCATGATGTTTGGCATGGAGGCGAGTACCCATGATCCCTTACTGAAAGATATGAAGGCGAGTACCCATGTCTTATGATGAAAGACATGGAGCTGAGTACCCATGATTCCTTATAGAATGACATGGAGGCGAATACCCGTGTTATATGATGATGGACATGGAAGCGAGTACCCATGATCCTATATGTAAGGCAAGAGGCGACTACCCATGAGCCTTTATAGGAAGGCAAAAGGTGATTCCCCATGTCTATGAAAGATAAGCTAAATATGTTATGATAGGTGATGAGATTGGATGATACCTTGAGTTTGCCTTCTATGATGAGAAAGACTACTGGAGTATTACCCATGTCTTGTCTAAGTATGCTTTGAGGTTACTTCAAGAAGTATTCCTTATATGTTGATATGATCTATTATGTGCATTGATTATGCTTATGACTTGTGTTGTCTAACTCTCATGTTTATGTTGATGTTTATGCAAGCTATCATATTTAGTGCCTTATTGTACTAACACATACTCTTGCCTACATTTCTTATCCAAATGTAGGGTCCGGTGTTCCCGACTCTCATCCTCGTGGCTACGATCTATAGTAAAGGCAAGGTTGAAGATTAGTGAGTCCTCATAGAATTCGAGGAGTTGGCCGCCATTTCTCTTATGTTTCTTTTCATTTTAAGTATTGAACATTGTTGCATGGGCTGTGTCCCAAGATTCTATTGTATTAGATAGTTTTTGAGACGAGTATTAGACTTCCGCTTTGCAATTAAAGACTTTGATGTTGTTGAAATTGTTTTAAATTTTACCGATTTTCTATTATTTTGACTATGAGTGCTAAGTATGATCAACTTCCCCAACTTAAGGCTTTTTTTCACCATGGAATCATGTCAAAACCCTCAATAACCTAGATTATAAGGCTTAATAATCAATGTAAAAGGATGGGGAGTAATAATTTTGCCTCTACCGGTGATTTCCATGGAAAATTAAGCGAAAACAACCAAAAATTTCCCCTCCCAAGTCTAAGAACAGAAAGCACAAAAAATAGGAGTTTAGGGGCTACTTCAGCACTCAAACCCATTTTCCCCGCTATAGAAGTCTAAGCATTTCAATAGCGGGATGCCTCCTGCTTTAGTGATCTCGACGAAACATTAGAGTCCTAAAAGTCTGAAAAAATCATTTTTTTTACAACACAACCACTTTCCTTGACGTCCCAACACATACCTTTCACACAAATATCAATTATGGGAGTTCTACCAATCAATTATGGGACTTCTTAATGTCTTGGATACATGTATATCTCAACAAAACATCAACATTACACCGCATCCACTGTTGGATGGCCCTAGACCTCATCAATCATCTAAAGCAAACCTAGACAAAACAAATTTAAGACACTACCAGAAATGTTTTATGGCCCAAACTCTTCACTATTGGCCTACTCACTATCGGGTCAGGTCATTACACTACGATCCATAGATTAATCTACGAGCCATAAAATGTATCTTACGAATCAGGCTAACTTCTGAGTTTCAGAACTTTTATCAGCAGACCAAACAACTATCTATAAATATTCTACGACCCATATACCATGCCCTTAAAACTCAGGGAAGATTTCGTGTTTTTGAACTTTGATCTACGATATTCGTCTATGATCTATTAAAACTTTTAAGACCTACAAACAATAGTCATATTTCTCATACCAAATTCTTAAATTCTCTAAAATTGGTCTATGGATCTCATATACGATCTGTGGTTCCTTTTATGTCCCCTCGATGGTGTCCCTAAAATGTAGAAAATTCTGTACTTTTCAAGGTCTGATATGGACTTTTTTGGGAACTTTTCAAGGTCTGATATGGACTTCGGACATTTTGGGGCTTTACTATGCTTGAATATCCAAATTCATTTTGTACATGATTAGTAATTTGAGATGTATTTTTTAATCTAGCACTAAACACGTGTTTATTAATAGTTGTTGATCACATGTGTTAAATATTATAAAAATTATTCAACCAACTGTGTTCTTCAATATTGTATATTGCAAGCATCATATTTCATGTTTCTTCATATAAAATTACATTCAGAAATGCATTTGTTGAAAAAAATAAAGAAACTTTGTCATTTTCGAGTGAATTTAAATGAGATGGGGCATTGCGAGGTATATGCCACTGACACAGTTTATGTCTAATGCTCAACATCATTTCCCTAATGGAAATTGCCATTGCTCAAGCTTCGTTAGTTATAATATGTGGGGTAATACTTTCCATTGACTTTTAAAATGTCAAGAATAACCGTATGAAGCTCCAAATAAAAAGCACAATAAAAAATTATATTTTATCCATGAATATTTATTCAAATAAATGATGCATAAATCATATGATACTTATATGTTTGATATATGGTATCAAAATACACGACATCACTAAAAAAAGTGTAGTTAATTATGGATCGACCATCTCTCCATAAAAAATAGTTATACACCCTTCAGAATCAAGTTAAACATCCTAGTAAAATAAGTCTCACTCATTAACAACACTTTGAGAATGATCTCCTTGCACCTTGGAGTTCATCAAATGATCTATAAATTAGATAGAACTTGAGAATTAAGTAGTATGCAAGAACAAGAACTAATATTTATAGTCTTTTTAACTATTCATTAAAATAAGTCTTTTTTACTGTTAGTTTATGTTAGCTACTAACTTAACTTCCTTTTAGGTTATAATTAATATGTATTGTATTTTAAATTATTTATTAAAATAAGTCAACAAATATATTTGTATTTGTGTTATATAGTTAATTAAACTTAATTAGGTATTAACAATAGTGAGTGATTGTAGATCATTTTAATGGCATAATAATGATAAAAAGTTTAAAATGAAATTATTTCTAAATTTAAAAAGAAAACATCATCAATTTTAATATGGTTATCACTCGAGAAAACCAAAAAACAAACCACATATTAATTTTCCTTTGATACCACCTCAAATAACAATTATTTCATCAAAAAATTAAAATGATGATTTTGATGGTTAAATTTAAATATAAAAAGGATCAAAGGAAAAACTATATTAATAACAACACCTCCAATATTAAAATGATCAATTTCATAAAAATAATAATTAAAAATTCATATTCAATTCTATGTTGTTTCTACTTTTTTGAGACTAGAGATATGGGTGGGGTGAGGGTGAGGGTGAGGGTGATTGGGGCTTCCATACACTTTAATAAATATAGATATTTTCTCTTTATTTTGACCTATATTCCTAAAAAAGTCTAATAAGATACTATAAAAACATCAACTAAGGATTCAAGAAAATAATAATTGTGATATCTTGATTTTTTTCCTTTCATTATTCAACATTTAGTTAATCTTTTCTAACGCCAATGGTGTTAACAATAACAACCCTTATTTCTTCTGTGTTCATTGAAACACTCTAATTTTCTAGCTCTTACATATAACTTTTAACTTCTTTTCGTATCATGTCTTGCAAATCTATCAAAAAAATTGAGCTCAACAACTGTTTCTCCATACTTGCGACCAACATTTCCACTCTGAGTTATTGAAATTTGGGGCATAAAATTTGATGAATTCAGCTTAGATGCCTATATAGGTGCTGGTTGACCTATTTGCTCTATTCGATCCTCTGGATTCAAATACTTGGTAGATCTAACTCCAGGTAAAGAGAGACTCAGATCTGTTGATGGATCGGGGATTATTGGTGCAGATGATGAAAGAGTCAAAATTTCACCTAGTGGGGCACTGGGTGGATAAAGAATCAATTGAGGTAACCTAGATAAACCCAAATTGTTCATATTAGATACACATAGACTCAGAGATGTTGATGGTTCAGGCATTACTGGTGAAACTGATAAAAGAGGCAAAATTTCACTTAGTGGAGCAGGCGGATAAAGACTCAACTGAGGGCACCTAAATAAACCCAAATTTCTTAAATCAGATCCGGGTGGACTCAGAAATACTAATGGATCGGGTATTACAGGTGAAAATGTTGAAAGAGGTGAAATTCGACCCAATGGGGAAATGTGCGGATACAGACACAACTGAGGGAACCTATCAAAACCTAAATTGCTCTGATCAGATCTATATGGAATACCTGAATTTTTACCCGCCCCGATACTCAATGATTTCTTCAACGGAGGTTGAGGATTATCCAATATCAAATCTTCTGACATCGTAGCACGCTTCCGTTTAAGGGTGGAATTCCAATGATTTTTTATCGCATTATCTGTTCGACCTGGTAACAAATGAGCTATCTTAGCCCATCGGTTACCTAATTTGGCTTGAGCTCTGATAATAGTATTATCTTCTTCAGGAGTAAAGGGTTGATGCTCCACCTGAGGATTAAGCTGATTACACCACCGGAACCTACACGATTTTCCAGATCGACCTGAAATTAATTGGCCAATAAGAGACCAGTTCTCTGCTCCATGTTCCTTCACTAGCTTCTGCAATAGTTCATCCTCTTCAGGATTCCATCGACGCTTGATCATACTTGTTTTCTTCGATGTTTCCATTGTATAAAACCAATGGGATATTATAAATGGGAGAATGGGGTCTTGCGTTTACTTGATAAAAACTTGTAGGGAGACAGGGATATATATAGTGGGGGTGGGATAGAAGAGATAGGATTGTTGTAATATTGAAGTTTGACTAGTAGTTATTTTAGGAATACAAACATAATAACAGTCAAACTAACAATTTTAACTACAATTATAGTTTGACTGATAGTTGCTTTTAGGGAAATTCTTTTTAAGTGTATTCACATCAAACTAACAAATATAAAATATTTACTTTGATATGTATATTTATTTAATTACAATTGAACAACTATATTCTAAACTTAACATGAAATGTGATGTCACGACTAGACTTCCCTAGTCATGATGGCACCTACTATAACCCACCTATAGGTAAGCCAACCCTTACCCAAAACCACAACTAATGGTGCCAGGGTAGAACTAACTAGAAAATAACATTAACAATAACAAAAGATACCAACGGAAGCAAAGCAAAAACTATATACAATAGAAACCCTCCAAGAACATGGATGTCCCGAGTACAAAGCTATCTAATATGAATAAATACACGTCCCAAAAGTTGACAACAACAAGCCATTTAAAAGGCAAGAGACTAGCTAACATGAGTATAGAAGGAGACAGGTTGATCGAGGGTGCCAAGTACTCAGCCTTATCTCTAATATCCCCAAAATGCAAAAGATGGCACTAAAGATCACCATCGGTAGTTGGTACTAGGACATACATCACGAAAAATGCAGAGTATAGCATAAGTACCAACACAAAGGTACTCAGTAGGCATCATAGGCTGACTGAGCAGGATAGCTAAGAATAATTTGAAAAGATAGAATCTAGAGTGACACATAAATCAAAGTGGGTATAAAAAAGAAAGCACACGAGCATACCGAAAGTAAATCTAAGTAGACATAAACTAAATTTAAGTTGACCCCAAAACCCAAGAAGGTACACTCATGCGCAAATTTAAATAAGACTCGAACGACCTCCATAAGCCTGATAGGTGCAAAAAATAACTAAGTCTACTAAGGAAAGAGTACCATGAGCCACTGATTAACGTCTCCAGGACACTTCATCCAATTTTAGGTGTCAACGATCGCTAGTCAGTATAATAACCCAACTAAATGAGTTGGGGTCGAATCCCTCAAGGAGTGGTACGTGTTTAAGATTCAAAAGTAAAGTACGAATATTTTCTAATCAGCCATAGGAATAGACATTTACGAGTAAAAACATAATTCAAATTAAGGGGTAGGGGTGACACGAATTTCAAATAAAGGGGTTTTCGTTTTAACTATGAGCTACAACAACAACAAATAACACGAATTAACAAGTAATGGGACGGGTTCTTGGGATGTGATTGGATTATAGGCTAATATAGACAAATCGGTTATTCCAACTGTTAGTAAATAGATGTAAATTAGTGACTAAGCTAGACTTTAGTGGGGATGAACTTTCTCACGAACAATTTACCCCGAATCAAGTTGGTTTCTCTCAAACACCAACAAGCAAGCAAATAAGAACAACCTTTGCGTTAGTCCATTCACTCTCTCGAGCTGAATGTGTGGAAAAGAGTTTAGGATTCACTGTCTCGAGCTAAAGCCATGACAACCCAATACCCACAGACCATCAATTCAGTAATCTTGGTTTTGAAACCTCTCTCTCGAGCAAGCCAAAAACGCCTAAGGTAAAATTGCATTTGCAACTACAACCCGTTAAATTAAACCACAATTACTGAATGAAATCACTTCTAAACAACATTTAAACTAGCAATTAGCAATACCCACAAGCTAAATCAACCCATATCACATAATCACACCCCAAGAATTGGGGTGTTAGCTAAACATCATAAAAACATAGAAATCGTTACCAAATTGTGTTTTCATCAACTAGGTAAGATTAATTTCCTCTTTACAAATGTCCAAATTGAAGAATCGGGTTGCTAAACGATGTTTTGGCTAACCCAAAAGGTGGAATTTAGATGCTAACCCGCGCCGTGCCATGACGTTAACAAAGGCGATGTTTGGGAGGCAACCCAAAGCCTTTAACTACTTTAATTTTGGTATTTTTTTAAAATAAAGGTGTTTTGATTTTGTAGGATTGGGCATGAAAAGTTTGTAAAAAAGTACAGGATGAAGTACACAAGTCCAACCGGCGAATCACTTACTAGATCGGCGACTGCTACTAAGACTGCCGTTTTGATCTCACCTTGATTGAGAGTCCTGTAAAACTCGGCGAGATAGATGAACACTTGGCGGATCGCCGAGTAGCGAAGAAAAGCCAACTAATGTCACCGAATGGATTAGATCTAGACGGATTTTATAAAATCACGGGTCTGAACTTTTAACCTTTTTCATATTCTCTCACTCTCGATTTTTGCAAAATCACACCTACTTAGTATTTTCAGAATTTTCGCACCTCGTAAGTATTTTATCTGCTTTAGTAGTGCTCAGATCTATAATAACCTATCGCTCAGCATCACAGTCTTGACCTAATATGCCTAAAAGGTTGGTTCTCCAAACCATGCATTTAATTATGATATTTATGCTCCCATTCCAGGTAATTTTATCCTAGGTCATGTGCTTTGTCTCTCTGATGAATTTAGGCCGTTCAGCGTGCTGAGACCAGCTCGCCGAATCACTTGGCAGTTGGCCCAAGGGAGTGCATCTCACTTTTTAATTTTATGCTACTTGTAGTTAGTGTCATGTAACTCTCAGCCAAAAAGTCCTGGTCGCCAAAAGAAACTTGGCGACTCGTCGATCTATTCGGCAAGTCTGTCTGTAATTGTATCTCTCCGAACTTGGCATACTTATTTTACTTCTTCCAAAATCTTTGCAGAAATGTCTAGATCTAAAATTGCATAAAGAAGCAAGCCACCTCGAAGTAAAACAAAAGGTATTACAATCAAAGAGGATACTGACGTGTTCAAAAGCAAAGTTGCTAAACTTTCCATAAATGGTGAAAAAGGGAAGGGCAAATACAAGATCCTTAAATTGTTAGATGCAAGCACCGACAGTAATGGCTTTTATAGAAATGACCCTAACCAATCTAAAAGCAAAGATGTGGGTTCTGACAAGGAAGATATGCTAATAGCACAAAAGGCCAAGCTGCGAATTAAGAAGCTGAGAAATTCATCCAGGGCCAGGACTTACCAGCCTGCCACCACCACACCTCCAATTCCAAAGAAGGCAATGGTATTAGCACCTCCAGTGCAAGGTCCTCCGCCTAAATCTATGAATAAAGTAAAGGTTGCAAGACCAAGAAAATTTTTGGAGGAAAAGTGTCTGTCCATAGAAGGGGTTATAGACAGGCACCCAGAGATCATGGAATGTCTAAGATACTACGAGTTCCAAATTTTCACCAAACCCCGTGGCCCTTATATTCCAAACTGGGTAAGATAGTTCTACAGTGCATACAGTGCACTAATACCACAGCAAAAGCAACTAGCAGCTGCCTTCAAAGAAGTCGACTATGTGGTTGTTCGAGATAAAAGGGTGAAGTGTGATAGTGAGGAAATCAACGCAGTCTTGGGCATGTCCATAAACATTGGGGATCACTTCCAGTACTTGATTAAAACAAAGCAGTTGGATGAGTTGAAAAAGTGGTTAGCCCCACTAAATGTAGATGAGACTCCCAAGTGGTTAGCAGAAGGAGTTCCGATTGAAAAGAAAGAACTAAACATAGCAGCAAGGTTCTGGTTCAGTTTTATCAACAACGCAATTATGCCATCTAAGAATGAGTCAATCCTTCACCTCGCCAAGACAGCGTGCCTGGGTTGCGTTATATAGAAGACTTAGATAAATTTGGGAACAATCGTCGCTTCAGAGATATTCATGCGTGCAAGGCAGAGCCAAACTTCACGTTTATTCCCAGTTTTGATCATAGAATTATGCAAACGAGCCCAAGTACCTCGAGATACCAAGAGGGATGTGAAAGTGATGCCCACAGCCTCTACTGATATCTGGAAGACCGAAGACGAGTACCTTCAGGATCAAGCAGAAAGGAAGAAGGCAGCATTAGTGGAGTTAGCCAACAAAGAATCATCGCTTGCAAAGACATCTCTACCTACTTCGACCCCTGGGCCTTCAGTTCGCAGCTTCTTCTCACCCGAGCGTCCCTACTCTGGATGGGACAGTTGGCTCTTTCTGCTGATCGTCGAGCTGCTAGCCTAGAGGCCTCTGTTCCAGGCATGATCTAGATTGTCTTAACTAATGCTATAACACATCTAAGCACTACCATTTCCTCCTTGATAGCCAGAATAGCGGTGTGTGAGCACAACCAAGGGTCCACAGAGGAGGTGACGGCTTTAAAAGTTGTCATTGCTGAACTACGTAAAGATGTAGACAAACTAAAGGCCATCGATGTGCCCATGGTCTTTGGAAGAGTAGAGATGCCAGACATGCCTAATTTGCCTCAGAAGATCAATGAACTTGGGGGTAGAGCGAAACAGATAGCTGACTATGAGTCAGACGCAAAGATTAATGAAGAGATTGAGGGAGATACAAATGAAGATTTGACTGAGACGGAAGAAATTATGATAGATGTTGTGCAAGCTTCCTTGGCAAGGTTTTCTGTTGCTAGATCCAGTGGAGCTGGTCCCTCTGGTGGTCACTCCGGGTACTGATGCCCAAACAGATGAAGCGACCCATTAGCTAGGATCCCCTCTTTACCTCCCTCTCTATCTTTTTTTAACTTGCCTCTTAAATTCTGTATTATTTACATTTGAGGACAAACGCTTTTATTTGTGGTGGGGTGAGGCTCACTTTTTGTGTATTATTTGTGATTCGTGTTTTGTATATATTTGGGTTTTTATGTTTATAATTGTGCTAATTACTGCTTTTCGTGGATGTTCGAGCTCGTGGCTCCATTTACTTTTAATTGCAAAATGATTTTGACCCTTTCGAAAAATTTTGAATTTTTCGCACAATTTTGCCACCCCTCGTGAGTTGAATGTGGTTGTTCTTTTGCAAAAATTTAAGTCTCGGTTTTAATCAATACCGATGACTTAAATAGTGCTCTCAATTGAACAAACATGAATGTATGGCTACGATGAGGCCAAATGAAGTTGCATAGACAATATGTGAACTCTTTGCATCTCGTTGTGATTAGCCATTTATCGAATTGATTCTCTTGTTATGACCGTTGCACACTAGCAAAAGTATGTAGTCTTGTTTGACTTAAGTGTCGATGCCTTGTGTGATTAGCTTGCTTTGAACCATGCATGAATAAACCTAGAATTTGCTCTTTTAGTCTGATTGATTTAGAAAGGTCTCCTCTTGAAATGATCTTAGGAAACTTTAAAGAGTGTGAGCCAAATTTGACAGATACCTCTTTTGTGGCCTACGTGTGAGTATGTGAAACTCTTTTGAACACCCTTTGAGCCTTACCTTTCTTTGGAAGAACCTTGATGAACCCTAGACCTTACTTGACCCACTACATACAATCCTCTTAATTTGTGATTTAGTGAATAGCCAACTTAGGCCAAAAGCCTATGTTGGGGGTGTGTTGAAAAGGGAAAGCAAAGGTCAAGAAGTGCAAGAAAAAGTCCCCCCTAACCCATGGGATTGGATAAGTGGAAACCCCTTCAATTCAATTAAAAAAAATTGTGGAATAAGGTACGAAGGAAATCGGGTTTCCAAGCAATCCATAAAGGTGAATAAACAGGTGACTTAGAAGCATTAGAAAAAGAATCGATAAAGCAAAAGAAGGGAATGCCTTGAGAGTACCACATCCCACGAGGAAGGAGCTACTGAGCTTAAATGACCATACCTTTGCACTCATCCCCATTACAAGCCTTTGAAAGACCCCTTTTTGATCTTGAGTAAACTGAATCAAAAGTCGATTAGAAAATAAGGGCAAACCTATGGGTGAAAACATGCATTGTGTTCCTCTTTTTGAGTGTAAGCGTTGCATCTGATTCCTGATCTTGAATTGATTAACCTCTATGTGTACATATGGAATCATTCTTCGTGTGAGGGCATTTAGATACTTTTTGTTGAGCTTGAACTTGCACAAGTAGCAAGTATTGCGAGCATGAGAGTCTCCGGTAATGGTGTGTCACAACTTAAATCTTTGAGTATACAGTTGATCTTTGCATAAGTAATTTGAATCTTGTTGTGTATGTTCATGATTGAGTCTTGTGCAGAACTGACACCCTTTTTGAATGGCTGAACTTGAGTTTGCTTGAGGACAAGCAAAAGTTTAAATTGGGGTGTTGATGAGTCCACAAATTGGACTCATTTAGGGCTTTATTTTGATAAGAATAGTGTCCTCGAATGCTTATTTTGTCTAAATATCTGATGAAGCCTCTTACGTTTCAGGTAATTGAAGTTTTAGTGAAAGCATAGACACTTAGGCACAAAAAGGAACGAAGAGGCTGAAAAGAACAAAGAAGCTGAAGCCCGAGCATCGCCAAACACACTTGGCGATTTGCCGAAGGGATTTACTCCTCCCTTTGTTCTAGTACGCGAAGCCCTGAAGGAGAAAGATAAAAAAGGCGATGAAAAGAGCAGTCGGCGCTTCGCAGAATAGTTCCGCGAAGCAGTACTATACCGCCCAATGGTCCAGAACGTGAATATGCTGAAGGTAAGCACGAAATGGCGATGAGATAGACGAATGGCGAGTCACCGAAGTCATTCGGCGATATCGACTAACTTCGCCGAAAGATCCGCCAGCACTATTTTCTGAAGTCTATAAATACAAAACTTATTATTAATTTTAGAGAGTCGAACATTTATATTATTTTCATTATCGAATAGTATGTTTTTAGATATTTTTCTCCCAAGCTTGGAGAGGGTTTTGTGGGAGACTTGAAAAGAGAATGATTTCATCTTCCCCAAGTTGGAAGTAGGTCTTCTCCATTCTTGTTCCTATGCTTAAATCAAGGTTTAATTTCTTATACCTATTTAATTTTAGTATCATTTTAGGTGTATTTTCTTATTTCTTGATATGTGGTTAAAACCCCTATTTTTGGGGTGTGATTTAGCAAATATGTGTTGATATTGTTGTTGGGTCTTGCTTGTTGATAGGATAAATGTATTTTAAAAGTGATTTAGCCTAGTGGTTGTGGTTTAATTTAATGGGTTTGTAGTTGCAAAAACAAAACCACCCATGTGTTTTCGGCTTGCCCGAGAGAGAGGTCGCGAAACCAAGACCACTAGAGTGATGGCCTAAGGAGTGGGTCGACATGAGGTTCTGCCCGAGAGGGTGAGCCCTATTCCCATATCCTAACACTCAGCTCGAGAGAGTGAGTGGGGTAAGGCGTAGGCTGGTGTTCATGTGGCAAATTGGTGTCTGAGAGGAACCCATTTGAAACGGGGTAAGTTGCCCGAGAGGGAACTTATTTCCATCTAAAGCTTAGCCTAGTCACTATTATCTTGCAAATTTCCTATTGAAAGCATGTACCCAACAATTTATCTCAACTTGTATTGTGATCACACCCCAAGAACATTTCCCCATACTTGATTTTCTTGTTAATTTTTGTTGTTTTTACTACTTGTGACAAAACCCCCAATTTGATATTTGACACTTTTGTGTCCCCCCCTTTAATTGAATATGTTTTTAATCGTTAATGTCTTTAGCTACGACTAATTAGAGCTAAATTTTATTTTTCTATCAATTCTCAAAACCACTCCCTTGGGACACGACCCCAACCATTAGTTTGGTTACTATATTGTCGATGATAGTAGACACTCATACCGTAGGTTAATGTCGTTGGTCATGATAAGCATCAAAAGGTATGGTCGTTTAGGCTCAGTGGCTGCTATCCTCATGAAATGTGGTATGAACAACACTTTTTTTCCCTTTTCTTCATTATTCGTGCTCAAAAGTCAAACTTTGTCATTCTTTTTCTTTTCTTTTCTTCTCTTCTTTTGGATGGAGGGGTTCCATATTTCTCAAAACCATGGGTCAGAGTGGACTTCTTTTCATTTCTTGATTTAACAACAAAATCCGGAGAAAGCGCAAAACCTCTAGTAATAGATTAGAGCCGCAAAATAGAGAGAGATAACAAAAGGTCTAACAAGTTGTGGAAACGCCTAGACTAAGGCTCAAATTATCATAACCAAGTCTACAAGGACCTAGTCCGTCCGAAATGTCATTGAAGACATACCAAATCTACAAGGCTCATGAGTCTAAGGCAACACTAGTCTATCCTAGACTAAAGCCAAACATGCTTCAAAAAATAAGTAATAACACAAGTATTTCACACACCATGAAACAACACACGTACAACCCCAACTTGCATAGTACTACACTTAAAACTGTCTTGATCAGTCCTAAAATATGATTTCTAAGAAGATAAATAAGAATAACTAGGCACCGACCTCTAACTCATCCTAATTATCACCAGTTCACACATTCACGCTCAATCTAAATAGAAAGTTTGCCAAAGCCTACATGTAGGTAGAGCGTGCGCCCTCCAAATTACAATGATAGAGCTTTTCCTTTACAAATAGCCTTCGAACTCCGCCACACTATCAAGAATATGATCACAATGTTAGTATGGTCATTTAGACACCAAAATCACATAAAATGGAAATGGTCTAATTTTGGAGTCAAATGAGATTTATGGGACCTGTACCGAAATTTCCAGAATTAACTCTATGAAGAGGTCCTAAACTATGCCTCAAACTTGTATTCCAAAATTGAACACAATCTGAGGCCTAAAACAACCAACACAACAAACATGCAATTTTAATCGAGAAAACCAAGATAAGAAAGCCTAAACACACACAAATTCACCTCAAATAGAGGTTCTTCAGTTGCTCTAAATCACCATCCCATGTAGCCACACACTCAAAGATCACACAACACTTTGAATCAGTCAATTCTAACTTAAAATTACCAAGAAATTGCCAATTCAATAGTTGAAATTAAGTTGCCTCACGTCTATGTCTTATTTAAAGTCTGTATGTGATTCTTAATCGCGAACGTGACAAGCCTCTGCAAATGTGGGCCTCACGAATGCTGTGAAGACCCTGCAAATGTACCTCGAGGAAAACTGACTTCCCACAATTGCGTCAGGGGTCTCGCGTATGAAAACTCAGAGTGATCGTGGCCCTCAGGTCACCAAAACTCCATGAACATGACCAAGGGCTCAGCAATGTGAAGTACAAATGTTGCCCGCATCAGCTTTTGCATTTTAGCTGGTTTTGCAAGTTATGAATCTTCGATAGGGAGTTTTGAATTATATCTGAACCCCATGCACGTTAATGAGATATGCAATCCCAACTAATTTTGATATTCTGGACTTAACGGAGCAGTTGAAATTCCCATACAAGGTCATCTCGGCAAAAAGTAGGTCCCAACCACAAACTTTGTTTTGAAGCAATAACCCATAAAGGGCTCAGAAATAGCTTAAAAGCCTCTGAATCAAAATAAACGATTGTTCTAGACTAAGTTCAACTTTCTAGAGCTAATCGCTCTGATGGAATTCTCATCCGATCTTTTTTACTTAAAATGTTGAGTTAAGTCAAAGTTAGGCCTTATTTTGTTTATTTTTATCAAGTCTCGAATGAATCTCAGAGGTCCTTTGGGAGTTTTTCTCAAATAGTAAGACCTGTTTTTAGTAGTGGAGACCATTAGCGATGAACAAATAGGATTTTAGCAATAGGAAATGACTTTTGGCGATAAGATTTCTAAGTTATAAATCTCAAATTTCAGCCTTCTTCCACTTTTTTAAAATGAGATTCTAAGAGCTCTAGTGATGGATATCTTTAATTGGTGTGGTTACATGTTGGAGTGATTGGGGAAATGTGGAAGTTCTCGTTACAAGGTAATTTCCACCCCAAAGATGCTACCTGAGCTTGATTTTTTTAGCTTTAATGGTGATTTTATTGCATGGGCTGTTTTAGCCTACTTCTGAGCTCAAATTTTCCTATCTTTGGTGCACAAGTCCTAGAGCTATTTAATACCTTTTGATGAAGTCAATTTTTGGATTCTCGACGTGGGTCATACATTCCAGTTTAGACTCAATTTATGTATGTCTCCAATGATTGCATTTTTTGTGTTGAAACATCTGTATTGACTTTGTGATCAATCAGTTATTAGTGTGGTAGTAATCAGAGGTGTTTCAAAAATGGATAGGTCTTGTGCAGTGGATTCGAAGCATGTGTGATCGACTTCGAGGAAAGCTCCAGTTTACATTCTTGATTAGGGTTTAATAGATGATGTTTATTATGAACTTCATGTGATTTAGTTTGGTATTTTTTGAGTACTAGAATTGCTTCATTTATTCTATCTATTCTTGACTTGCGTCAAAGTATGAGGTTTATTGTCGGTGATGGGATCCTTAGTTTAGGATAGAATCATTGCTTATGTGTTATCTTAGAATGATTATCCTTGTTAGGATTAGTATTTGAGGCATGATGATATGATTGATCCATAGATACCTTAGAATATGTTGAAGAGCCCTTGTAGCTGTGTTCTACTCCCGATATGGCTTGTTTCATATGGTGTATGTTGTTTTAGTGTTTTATACCTTATTGGTTTTCATAGCGATAGGTTGCTATGAGATGTGCTCGATTGTGAGCAAGAGTGGAAAATTTGAAGTCAGGCATCAATCCTTGTGTTATTCTCTCCCATTACTTAATTCTAAGCCTGTCCCTGATTCCTTATTTTTATGATTAGTGGTAGGCATGTTATGCCTTTATTGAAATTGTTGATTATATTAATGGGCCCGAGGCCGTGGTGTAGGTCTAGTTGTATTCCGGGTTAGTTATCTTTGGCTTTTAGCATGGTAGTATTAGTATTGTACTTTTCATTCTGTGTGCCTTGTTTTGATATTGGTGATGACGTGCATTGCATTAGTTCCTCATACTCACATGTTTTGGGGTACAGTCTCAGTTCATGCATTGGTTCATCATAGCCTCCTATTCTTAGAAATGGTGTGCCTCACACCCATGAATTAGACTCTACTTAACGCGACTTTCAAACAACCTAGAACACTTGAATGATGCTTTGGTACAAGTTTGTCACAACCCGAGACTATCTCCTAGTCGTAACATGATGCTTAGAGAAACGAGTGACTCCAAGATAACCTCATGGTGTGGCATGTAGCATGACATTAGAGCATATATGAAATAATAATGAAATACTAATGTGGAAAATGATTCTTAAAAATGGTCTATTAAACTCAAATATTAGATAAACAAAATCTGAATTTCACCTAAGCTGAAAAAACTAACAGCTGACTATCTAAAGTCTTAACTAGGATAAGTTGCTAGGACACGCCCTTAGCTAATTCTAACTATCTGAAAAAACATAGAAATATTGAATGAAATAATAAGATTCGACTTCAAAATATGAGGACTCACCAACAGGTACTAGCGAGTTGATTGAAAGTCATACTAACCATGACCTAAATGTTGAACGTTCAAACCTATTCTTACAAAAAATATAGGCAAAAAATATGTTGTCAATACTTTGAATTTACTGAGTATGTGAGACATGTATGATAAAATAACAACTGAATATGTTGAAATGAAATAACATAAGTTGATGCATTGACCTAGTAAATAATATGAATTCCTAATAAAAATGTTATACTGAAATAACAAAATGTTTGGTCATGTCATAATTGAAAAACATAATTTTGGGAGATTCTAAAACCAACATATAACCATGGGAGATACTACATGGAGTTTGATGTATAATCCCTATCAAAAGGACCCAGTATACTTTTTCAAGGTCTAAAGGTTGATTTGAGCTAATGTGAATCCACTAAGTTAATGTATGTAGAACCCTAAGGATTTAGGCCTCAACTAATTTGTAACCCTTATAATCCTACTGTGGCACGTAGTTATAGGACATAGGGATTTCTAGTAAAGATCTCCTTCCTCAACTAATGAGTGATACTTCATCCCTAGGTCGGCTCCTTGTGAAGTAAAACTCCCAGAGTAAAATATGCAAATAATATAAAATGGTAATAATCTGGGAATACTAAATTGTAATGATTAACTGATATATATTCTGATAGACACTTTATCTGAAAGTAACTTAAATTTTAAAATCTTGTAATATGGGACATGCATGATCTGAAATAACATAATTTTGAGACATCAAAATATCTATCTCTAAGGGTTCAAGAAACTTTTGTATTAATACTGATTTGTAGATGAAATTACATGTTTTAAACTAGTCATGAAAAAATAGGTTGAGTACCTCACTCAAACTCAATAGGAAAGTCAATATCACGCTTAGGGGCTTGGCTAGGAAGGACACTAGGAAACACATGTAGAAATTCACGGACAAGTGGAAGAGACTCAACTGGAGAGACCTCCCTACTCACATCCCGCACATAGGGCAGACATGACAAACACATGCTACCCACTAGCCTCCGAGCTTGAATAAAAGAGATAAATTCAATCGGTGCGTTACTAGTGGTGCCATACAACACCAATCAGGGGAATACGATGCATGGATAAAATAACGATGTTAGAGAAACCATTTAAAACTGCACGGTAAGTATATAACTAGTCCATGTCCAGATTCACATCGAAGTCAAGCTTATCTAGCAATTGAAGGTTAGTCTGTGACGTGGGGAGCAACTAAGCATGATTTAGACAGTTGATCCACTACTAAAGACTCACCCATGTGGGTCAACACATGCCATTGAGCTACCATAGACTCAAAACTCATACCCATACGAGAAAATAATACATAAGACACATAATAATAGTTAAGGCCCGAATCAAATCAAGTCGAAGTGGGCGTATGGAATAAATGTATCGTACTTGTGATCACATCGGCTGATGCCTTAGCCTCCACCCTCGCTGGAGCTACATGGAAATTGCCTTGTATACAATTGTCATGGCTATTAGTCCAACCACATGACCTGCCTCCTCGAGGACCACCCCAAATGATGTGCTCTCTATTGCGACGATCCTGACCCTGACCTCCACCCTAGCTGGAGGTGGTGCTGGTGGAACTTGTAAAGGTGGTGGAGTTTCCTGTTTAGCGGGAGAATTCCACCTACGCAAAGGGAAGTCTATGGCACACTAATCAAACTCACCATAGTAATCTGCTCCCAGAAGAATGACCACCACGGCCTAAAGCACAAGATTGGGACCCATGACTCTAGCTAGACCAACCTCGCTCTGACTTTAGCAGTCACCATCTGAAGTCTATAATGAGGCCTGAATAGGACGACTCGGCTG
This sequence comes from Solanum tacnaense, assembly GCA_029582525.1. Lineage (NCBI taxonomy): Eukaryota > Viridiplantae > Streptophyta > Magnoliopsida > Solanales > Solanaceae > Solanum > Solanum tacnaense. Next base: position 21,563 of record JAJOOD010021625.1, read on the forward strand.
ACCCTATTGAAAGCACTGTCGAGTCCTATCATAGGTTTTTCTAGACATAGAATGAGACATGTGTAGGCTACCCTTATATCTAACTCTCTTGTTGCTGCACCATTAGGCGTCATGATGGAACTACTCAATAGTGTGGGTGTGGTCAACAACATCCCAAAGCGAATGACCTACAGGGACAATAGATTGAGTCTCAATCTGTAACTAATGTCTTAACCCACGGACAAAACATAGAACTCTCTCCTTCTCTAGTAGGTGGAGTTCTAGTAGCATGATGGGAAAGCTCGTGAAACCTTGCCTCGTACTCGTACATTGTCATAAAACCCTGCTCCAACCTAGAGAACTTATCTTGGAGATGATCTCAAATGCTGCGAGGGATGAACCTGGCCAAGAAGGCCTCAGAAAACTCAGCCTAGGTGATTGGAAAAGACCTAGTTGGCTTAGTCTCGATAAAGTTACACCACCACTGCCTGGTTGGCCCATCTAACTGATAGGCAGTGAAGTCGGATCCTCTCGACTCCACTAGACCCAAAGTATAAAGCCACTCCCGGTGAGTAGTTAGAAACTCATGGGTATCCTTAGCCAAAACCCAAGAAAACCACAGAAATGAAGGTATCAAGAACACTCTGAGCATGTTCTATTCCTCTAGCGGCATTTTTCCGACCGCAATCACAGGCTAGGTACCCTGGCCCAAGGTGCCTCTTCTGCAGGCTGATCATGGTGACCTGGTACTAGTGTATATGCATGTGGTTCAGCTGGGGCCTATTGCATCCCCTTAAACATGGTCAGAAGCTGAGTAATGGTTGTTTGTAACCATTACTCATCCCCTTAAACATGATCATGGTAACATGGTACTAGTGTATATGCATGTGCTTCAGCTGGGGCCTACTGCATCCCCTTAAACATGGTCAGAAACTGAGTAATGGTTGCTTGTAGATCTAGAGAAATAACCGGTTCGGGTTGTGGTTGAGCTGGTCTCGGCCCCCACTAACTAATCTAGAACATGGGCTTCTAGAGGTTCCTCTAATGGCTCCGGAACCTGCTCTCTATCTAGTGGTGGTGTTGCACCCCTAAAAGGCAAGAGAGGTTGACCCCTACTCTAAGCCAACACGCGGCAAGTATGAGTCATCCTCTAAAAAGAGTGTGACAAGTGAGATTTCAAGTAACCAATAACTCACAAACTACAAAAAATTATACAAAAGGGAATAATTCCTAAATACATCCTCTAGACTCCTAAATATAGGATATGGATGTCTCCACACTAATCTGTTCGACGCTACTACGTATAAGTTGTGTACAAGTGAAACTGGTGAATCTGGGGTTCTAATACCAACTTTTCATGACCAAACTTTATGATGTCCCCTACTATAACACACAAGTAAGTAATCCAACCCATACCCAAAATGAGAAGTAATGTGTACTAAGGTAGAACTAACTAGAAAACAAACTAACAACAAAAAAGATAGAGTGGAAGGAAACCAAAAACTATATTAAATAAAAACCTTCTAGAACTTGGAAGTCACGAGTACAGAGTTGTCTAATATGAAAAAATACAAGTCCCAAAATTGGACCACAACAAGCCGTGTTAAAAGCAAACAACTAGCTAATATGAGTACAAAAGGAGATAGGCTAATCCAGGATGCCAAGTACTCACCCTTGTCTTCAATATCCACAATCTACAAAAGATGGCACAAATGATCACCACTAATAGGTGGTACTAAGACCTGCATCACAAAAATATGTAGAGTGTAGCATAAGTATTCTCCTGGATGAATCGAATATTGGGAACTATGGGCTTCTTCTATGATTCTCTCTGGGAGTTCATCCCCACTTGAAACACACAACTTACCTTGATACCTCAACACACCATCTTCCCCTTGTGCATACACCATAACTTTCTACTTATGCACATTTATTCAACTCAAGTATAATAGGATCCTTGTCCTATTTCTCCTTCACTTGTGAAACTAGCGATGATTCATCCTCATTCATTACGACCACTCCACCTTCATTGAAATCTAACAAATGGACTCCCAGATGTGCAAGTGTGTGAACTTCAATAGCCAATTATTTCTTGCCTTTCTCGCCATGAGCAGTACTCCTCATGGGAAACCTGTTCAAGGCATCATCAACAACATATCCTTACATGGATGGTATAAAATGCTCATATCATAATCTATAAGTAGTTAAAGATACCTCCTTTGTCGAAGATTTAGCTCTTTTCGACTGTAAACATGTAGGAGACTCTTGTGGTCGGTGAACACATCCACGTGAACGACATAGATATAGTGACGCCATATATCTTGAAAGTAAAAACTAATGTTGCTAATATGAGATCATGAGTAGGATAGTTTTTTTGTGACTTTACCAGTGTGCATCAATACACAACCAAGTCCAACTCTGTATGCATCGCAGTAAACAACAAAACCCTATGTACCTTATGGTAGGGTCAACACTGGAGCAGTAGTTAATCAAGTTTTCAATTCCTGAAAGATTTTCTCAAAAGCATCAGACCATTGAAACTTAGCTGTTCTTTGAGTCAATTTAGTCAATGGGGATGGAATATGTAAAAACCCCTAGACGAAACTTATGTAGTAACCAACCAATCCCAAAAAACTCATTATATGAGTTGGAGACGTGGGTCTAGGTACTTCCTGCACTACTTCAATCTTCTGAGTGTCAACTCAGATTCCATCGTCAAACACTATATAGCCTAAGAATGCCACAAATTCAATCTAGAACTCACACTTAGAAAAATTGGCATATAACTCTTGATCTTTGAGAGTTTGGAGGACTATTCTAAGATGACTAACATAGTCATCTTCATTCTTTGAATATATCAATATATCATCAATAAATACGATAAAAAACATGTTGATATACTAATTATATACTATGTGCAAAATATCCATAAATATTGCAGGAGTGTTAGCCAATCAAAAGGACATAACTAGGAACTCATAATGACCATAACATGTCCTGAATATTGTCTTTGAGATGTCACTTTCTCTCACTTTCAACTGATGATAGTCAAATCTCAAGTCTATCTTAGAGAAACAAGTGGCACCTTAAAGTTGGTCAAAAAGGTCATCAATTCCCAGAAGGGGATACTTATTTTTTATGGTTTCCTTCTTTAACTGATGGTAATTGATCAACATCCTATGAGAACCATCTTTCTTTCTCACGAATAACACTAGAGCACCCCAAGGTGAGACACTTGGTCGGATGAAATCCTTATCAAGAAGATCTCTTAACTGTTCTTTTAACTCTTTTAACTCAGCTGGAGCCATTCTTTATGGCGGATAGAAATGGGTTGAGTATTGGGAAGAATATCTATTCCAAAGTCTATTTCTCTCTTAGGAGGGACTACGGGTGTAACACCTCACAATCTAGTAGGCTAAGCAAGGGGATAAGTTTCGAGTCAAGGGCTAGAGAATTGAGCCTTGGCACCCTCCACGAATGCCCACACGGACCGTAAAGGGCACCACGCCCGTGGTGGTGCCCGTAGACCTTAATAGTAGCTAGACAAGAGAGTCTTACCTCCCACGAGCATCATAACGGCTCGTGGTGGGTACCACGTCTTGTGGTGGTGCCCGTGAAGGTGAGGCAGTGAGCTCCCAAAAAGCTGCCTAAAGTGAGACCCTCCCATGAGCCACATGACGGCTTGTGAAGGCCTTGACGGGCCGTGGAGAGGGTCACGTGGGTGAAGGGTTTTAAGGGTGCTTTACCAAGACATTGGTCTAGGACCACGACTAGCAACATGGCTCATGAGAAGCACCACGGCTCGTGGCACCTGTCGTGAAGGTGGTTCAGTCTACTAAAAGTTAGAGGATTTTGGGTCTTTTTCGATTTTAATTAAATCAAAGCTCTGTCATTTTACCCAAGCCTAGGACCCTTATATAAGTGATTTTAACCATAAAACTCACCCATTCAAGTCATTCTTTCAAAACCCAAAAGAAAAATGAAAGTTCTTCCTCTCAAATATTTATCTCTCTAGAACTTGAAGAAGAAGAAAGAGTTGAAGCTAGGATCAAGGTCAAGTCTTCATTCCTCAAGAAATTGTGGGCTTTGATATCAAGGCATGATGGATTTTCATCCATGGAAACCCCAAGATTTCCCAATTGAAAAGTAGAAATTCCCCAAATTTAGTTAGAGTTTTCTTCTAATGTTGTGGGTCTTGATAAATGTTGATCCAAGTGATTGGGCTATAATTGTTTATGCATGAATTGATAGAATTACATGTTTTTAGGATGATTTTACATGTACCCATGATAAGCAATATTTCTAAGGTGAAATTGATATAAATGGGTTTTGATCAATAAAAAGGGAAATTATGGATTTAGATGTATTATTATAGGATAAATAAGGTACATTATGAATTGCTTTAAGATTGAAGCATATGTGATGATTATGATATGAATTGCTTTGAGAGTGAACCATATATGATGATTATGAGATATAGTGCTTTGTGAGTAAAGCTTAAGTTATGAATTGTTGATTATTGATATAATTGTTGTGGAAGGGATAGTTTCCACATGAATTTCTTAAGTATGAATGTGAAAGGCCTTCTCAAATTGAATGATGGTAGGTTGAAAGGATTTCTCACCTAAAATTAATCTAAGCTGAAAGACAAAGAAATTGATGAGGCAAGAGGTGATTACCCATGACCTCTACATGAGAAGGATATGTGGTGATTCTCTATATTCCTTAAAATAGAACAAGAGGCGACTCCCCACGTTCCTATAATGATTTTGGGCATGGAGGAGAGTACCCATGATCCTTTATTTAAAGATATGGAGGCAAATACTCGACTACGATGAAGGACATGAAGGCTAGTACCCATGCTTCCTTATAAATGACATGAAGGTGAGTACCCATGTTATATGATGATGGAAATGGAGGCGAGTACCCATGATACTTTATGTAAGGCAAGAGGCGACTACCCATTAGACATTATAGGAAGGCAAGAAGTGATTCCCTATGTCTATAAAATATAAGCTAAGATAAGTATGATAGGTGATGAGCTTGGATGATGGCCTAAGGTTGCCTTCTATGATTAGTAAGACTAGTGGAGGATTATCCATGTCTTGGCTAAGTATGAATTGAGGTTACTTCATGAAGTATTCCTTTTATGTTAAAATGAGCTATTATGTGCATTGATTATGCGTATGACTTATGTTGTCTAACTCTTATGTTTATGTTGATGTTTATGCAAGCTATAATATTTAGTACATTCTTGTACTAACGCATACTCTTGCATATATTTCTTATCCAAATGTAGGGTTCGGTGTTCCCGACTCTCATCCCTGTGGTTAGGATCTTTAGTAGAGGCAAGGTTAAAGATTGGTGAGTCCTCATAACATTTGAGGATTCGGCCACCATTTCCTTATGTTCTTGTGATTTTAGTTTAGAATATTGTTGTATGGGATGTGTCCCAAGAATCTATGTATTATATGGTTTTCAGATAATTGTATGAGACTTCTGCTTCGTTTTAGAAATACTTTGATATTGTTGAAAAGGTTTTAAATTTTACCAATTTTCTATTATCTTGAATATGAAAGCTAAGTGGCTTATATAAGGCCTCTCGGGATTTTGTATGGCATGTTATGTCTGGGGTGTACCCCTAGGTCATGAGAAACTTGGTAATCAGAGCACAAGGTTTAAAAAGGTTCTAGGATGTCTCAAAACCACTTCTAGTAGAGTCTTGTTCATGATTGTGAAGCGCACCACATTTATGAATGAGAGGCTACAAGATGTTTAGGAAAATTCACTTCTTCATTACTCTAAGACGTGCGATAGATTTTAACTATAAAAGGCCTCTCTTCTAATCCTTATCCGATGGTATACAGTATATGACTACTTGAAGAGCTTTTGCTAGAAGGCTAAGGGAGAAGAGATTGGTCAAGAAGCTCCTTCTCAAGCTCCTCAAACTCCGGTTGACCCTTTTGCTGAGCAAGTGACTAATGCGGAGTTTAAGATTGTTTTTCAAGTGTTGGCTCAAGCCGTTACGGCACAAGCCAATAGGCAATTTGTCAACCCTGTGAACCCAAATGTGGGTACGGCGACATCTAGAACGAGGGATTTCACTAGGATGAATACTTTGTAATTCTATGGTTCTAAGGTTAAGAAAGATCCTCAAGAGTTCATTGATGAGATTTACAAGGTCTTGACTATTATGGGAGTGACTCTGATGGAAAAGGCAGAATTGGCTGCTTATCAACTAAAAGGTATTTCTCAAATTTGGATCAACCAATGGAAGGAAGCTAGATCGGTAGATGTGTGTCCCCTAGAATGGGAAAGGTTCAAGTTTACCTTTCTTGATAGGTTTTTTCCTTTTGAGATGACAGAGGCAAAAGTGCTTGAGTTTATCAATCTTCGACAAGGGAAATGAGTGTGAAATAATATGCTTTCAGTTTCACTCAATTGTAGAAATATGCTCCTTCCCGACTCTAGGGCATGGATGAGCAAGTTCGTTTCGGGTGTGTCTCAATTGGTAGTGAAAGAGTGTCGTACGGCTATTTTTGTCCATGACATGGATATTTCTCATCTTATGATTCATGCCTAATAGATTGAAGAGGAGAAACTTAAGGGAAGTTCTACGGAGACCAAGAGGTCTAGAACTGGATATGGTAATTTCTCTCATGCTAGGTCTGATGGACATGGTCGTCCTAGGTATCGACAAAGGTTTTCTGGGCAAGGTTCCTCTAATGTATCTAGGTCTAAAAAGGAAAGGGTGTCTAACCCTAAACCTCAAGGAGGTGGTAATGGGTCTTCTATGCCAAATTGTGCTAAGTATGGGAGAAAGCATGAAGGTAAATGTCTAGCGGGTTCCAATGCTTGTTTTGGTTGTGGTAAGATGGACCACAAGATGAGGAATTGTCCTTCAGTTTCTAAGAATGAGGGAGATAGCCATTGTACGGCTCAACCCTATCCTTCATCCGGTCCAAGCGGTTCAGGTACTAGTGCTCCTAAGCAAAATAGGTTCCATGCACTTCAGACTCATGGTGAACAAGAGGTTTCTCCTGATGTGGTTACAGGTATGTTAAAAGTCTTTCAACTTGATGTTTATGCTTTACTTGATCCTATTGATACCTTGTCTTTTGTGACGCCATATGTGGCTATCAGATTTGATGTGCTTCCAGATGTGATGTTAGATTCTTTTTCTGTCTCTACTCTTGTGGGTGATTCTATTGTGGGTAATAGGGTCTATAGAAAGTGTCTCGTTTCCTTATCCCATAGAGTTACTCTTGTTGATTTGGTAGAGCTTAATATGCTAGATTTTGATGTTATCCTTGGTATGAATTGGTTGAACTCTTGTTATGCTTCTATCGATTGTAGAGCCCGTGTAGTCAGATTTCAGTTTCTGAATGAGCTTTTCCTAGAGTTTAAGGGGGGAAATTTTATGCCTAAATGTCGGTTTATTTCTTGTCTTAAATCTAGAAAGATGATTTCTAAGAGTTGCATGTACCATCTCGTTAGGGTGAGGGATATGGATTCTGAAACTCCTTCTGCTGAGCTGGTCCCCATTGTTAATGAGTATCCGAAAGTGTTCCTAGAAGATTACCCCGGTATTCCTCCCAAATGGGAAATATATTTTGGTATTGACCTTCTCCCAGATACGCAGCCTATTTCTATTCCTCCTTATAGAATGGCTCTCGTAGAACTTAAGGAATTAAAGGAACAATTGAAAGATTTGTTGGATAAGGGTTTCATCCGACCTAGTATCTGAAACACCCCAGATTAAGAGAAGGTATATATATTTATTTCCTTAGCTGACTCGGCCAAGTAGAATGTGAACACCGAGTGACTTGGCAATTTGCCAAATAGAAGCCCCATCGCCTATTGGCCTAATTCCAGCGTTCCGAGTTCTGGAACTTTAGGTGAGCCAAGTCGGGCTCCCCGTGCCGTTCGGTGTTCCTCCAAAGCCCCCTCCACCATCGCCTAATTGGTCTGGCTCCTAGGTCGATAAACTGTAAATTTCCGCAAGCCAAAGGCTCACTTGGCGAGTCGCCCAATGGATTTTGGCGAGCTCCAACGTGACTACTTTTAGTTTTTAAGTTAGGGTCTTCAAAGTCTTTTCAGTTTATTTTAATACTATACTATGTCATTTTTCCCTTTATCTAAATACCTATATAAGAGTTTTCCAACTAATTTCCCTAATTTAAGACACATTCCCTCAAGAATCTAAAAGAATATCAAATATCCTCTCCAAAATATTTCTCTCTCTAGAACTTGAAGAAGACGAAGGGTTTAACCAAGGGTTTCAAAGCAAGCTTCCATTTTCACCATTGAAGATAAGAATTTGTCTTTGAGGTATGATATTTTTCATCCATGGATTCCAAAATTCCTCTATTTTCAAAGTTAGAATTCCCCAATTGAGTTAGGGTTTTCTTCAATGGTCATGGGTTCTTTTTATTATTGATTTAAATGATTGAATTATGATCTCTTATGCATGAATAGATGAAATACTATGATTTTATGATGATTTCCCCAGGAACCCAAGTTTTTAAGTTATGATCAAATGATATGGGATTTTTATTATATAGAAAGAGTTTTAATGAAATTGAGCATGTATTGATAGATTCACATGAATTTATGATGAAATCCATAGCTAACCCATGTTTTATAAAGGTTGATGATTGAAAGTGGGTTTTGACCTTGAAAGGTAAATTATGGACTTATGCATTTTCTTATGAAATCTATGCAAATGTTTTAAGGATGTTTTGAGAGTAAAGTATCAATGATAATGTTGTTGTTGTGTTGTTGAAAGGATATTCTCATAAACACATATATGGATGATGTGAAAGGTTTTCTCACATAATAAAGGATTCTAAGGTTGAAAGGTCTTCTCACCTAATTAAATCAAAGATTAAGAGCTATCCGAATGAACCTAGCTTGGATTGGTTATTGAATTATACATTTCAATCGATTATGACTTAGATTGGATTGGCAAGCTGACGTTCCCTTCCATGGATAATAAGAACAAGTAATAATTGACTATTCCATGGGGTTTATACTTAGCATCGAGAGGATATTGAGATGGAAGCTCTTCCGTTAGTAGAGGACGGGTTTCTAGTAGAAATCTCCTTATCTCTTACCTATGTGCCCCCATAGGATGATTGTCTAGATAGACATTAGCTAGTGGATCCACCTAAGCTAGAAGTTATGTTCCTTACCTTGGCAAGTAGGAAAACCCTTTTCGGTGTGGGAGACACTAGGGGATCATGTTATAGCTCACATGATCTTTATGTCACTTAAGGCTAATCCCCACATTAATAATGAACTAAGGTTACTTCAAGAAGTATCTCATATGTGTTCAAAGGCTTTAATGATGTCAGCTTGCATTGACCATGGGTTTATGACTCATGTTTTCTAACCCTTTTATATCATGATTTAGCATGGTCAATTGCATGTCCTCTTTTAGTATGATTTAAATGTTTTATGCATAGCTATCATGCAAGGTACATTGTTTTGTACTAACGCATACTTTTGCCTACATTTCCCTAAATATAGGGTTTGATAGTCATGTTTCTCAGTTTCATGGATAATGGTTGATTTTGAGATTACCAAGCTTTGGTGAGTCCTCATGCTTCGAGGATGGAGGTTTATTGTTTTAGTTTCTTTCTTGTATTTCAGTTTTGGACATGATGTATGGGCTAGACCCAATTTCATTTGATTGTATTAGATGGCTATTGAGACAAGTGTTTTAGACTTCCACTTTTCTTTTATAAACACCTATTGAACTTTGACTACTATTTTACTTATATTGTTCTATTTCGTATGTTATGAATTATAAGTGGCTTGTATGGGGGTTTTCATGGTCCTATACGCCATGTTACATCTAGGGGTACCACTGGGTTGTGAAAAACTTGGTAATCAGAGCATAAGGTTTAGAATGGTCCTAGGATGTCTCATAAGCCACGTCGAGTAGAGTCCTGTTCACGAGTGTCAAACGCGCCACATTTATGAATGAGAGGCTACAAGATCATTAGAAAACTCCACTTGTTTCATTACTCTAAAGTCGTGCGATAGAGTTTAACTCTATAAAGTCTCTCTCCTAATCCTTATCCGATGCTCTATAGGATATGGCTACTCAAACAACTTATGCTAGAAGGAATGTGAGGGACAATGCGGAACAAGAAGCTCATCCCCAAGCTCCTCAAGTTCAGTTTGATCCCTTGGCCGAATAAGTGACTAATGCGGAGTTTAGGGCTGCTTTCCAAGTGTTGTACCAAGCCGTGACAGCCCAAGCCAATAGGGAGGTTGCGGTTCCCGTGAACCCAAATATGGGTACGGCGACAAGAAGAGTGAGGGACTTCACTAGGATGAATCGTCCTGAGTTTCATGGTTTTGAGGTGAGGAAGATCCTCAAAAGTTCATTGATGAGGTGTATAAGGTTTTGATGATCATGGGAGAGACGTCGGTGGAAAAGGTGGAGTTGTCTGCTTATCAACTAAAAGGTGTGGCTCAAATTTGGTACAACCAATAGAAGGAAGGGAGACTGGAAGATGTGGGTCCTCTTGATTGGGAGAAGTTTAAAGCCTCTTTTCTTGATAAGTTCTTTCCCCTTGAGATGAGGGAAGCCAAGGTGTTTCAGATCATTAACCTTCGACAAAGGAGTATGAGTGTGAGGGAATATGCTCTAAAGTTCACACAATTGTTTAAATATGCTCCAACAATGGTTGCCAATTCAAGGGCTAGGATAAGTAAGTTCATTTTGGGTGTGTCAAAAATGGTGGTTAAAGAGTGCCGAACCGACATGCTCATTAATGACATGGACATCTCTCGTCTCATGGTTCATGCACAACAGAATGAACAGGAGAAACTTAAGGGATAGTCTAGGGAGACAACGAGGGCTAAAACCGATTATGGTAATTTCTCTCATGCAAGGTTCGATGGACATGATCGTTCTAGATTTCGACAAAAATATTTCGGTCAAGGTTCCTCCAATGCTCCTCCAAAGTTTAACAAAGATAGGGTGTCTAACCCTAAGCCTCAAGGAGGGAATAGTAGTGGGTCTTCATTGCCCATGTCTACTTGTACTAGGTGTGGAAGAAAGCACGAGGGTAAGGGCCTAGCTAGCACGGATGGTTGCTTTAGTTGTGGTAAGAGTGGTCATAAAATGAGTGATTGCCCAATGCTTGTGACTAAAGGAAGAGAGGGCAAGCAAGCTCCTCCTAATGGTTCTGGTCCCAATGCTCCTAAGAAAAAATGATTTTATGCACTTCAGACTCATGGTGAACAAGAGGGTTCTCCCGATATGGTTACTGGTATGTTGAAAGTTTTCCAACTTGATGTTTATGCTTTACTTGATGCCGGTGCTACCTTTTCTTTTGTGACGCCATATGTGGCTATGAGGTCTGATATTCTTCCAGATGTGTTGTTAGACCTTTTTCTGTCTCTACTCCTGTTGGTGATTCTATTATGGCTGAGAGGGTCTATAGAAAGTGTCTTCTTTCCTTGTCTCATAGAGTTACTCTTGTTGACTTAGTAGAGCTTGATGTGCTAGATTTTGATGTTATCCTTGGAATGGATTGGTTGCACTCATGTTATGCTTCTATCGATTGTAGAACTCGTGTAGTCAAGTTTCAATTACCAAATGAGCCTATCCTATAGTGGAAAGGGGGAAATTCTATGACTAAGGGTCAGTTTGTCTCTTGTCTTAAACCTAGAAAGATGGTTTCTAAGGGTTGCATTTACCATTTAGTAAGGGTGAAGGGTGTGGATTCTGAAATCCCTAATCTAGAGTGGGTCCCCATTATTAATGAATTTCTGGAAGTGTTCCTAGATGATTTACCTGGTATTCCTCTCGAAAAAGAAATATACTTCGGTACTGACCTTCTCCCTGATACGCAACCTATTTTTATTCCTCCTTACCGTATGGCTTCGGCAGAACTTAAGTAGTTGAATTTTTTTTGAAGGATTTGTTGGATAATGGTTTCATTAGACTGCGTATCTCTCTAAGGGGTTCTCCAGTTTTATTCGTTAGAAAAAAAAATGTTACTCTTCATATGTGTATTGACTATCGTCAGTTGAATAAGGTAACCATTAAGAATAAGTATCCTTTCCCAAAGATAGATGATTTATTTGACCAACTTCAAGGAGCAAGTTATTTCTCTAAGATTGATCTTTGATCGGGTTATCACCAATTGAGGGTGAAGTAGGATGATATTTCGAATACGACTTTTCAAACTCGGTATGGTCATTATGAGTTTTTGGTAATGTCGTTTGGGTTGACTAATGCTCTGGCGGCGTTTATGGATTTGATGAATAGGGTGTTTAGGCAATACCTTGACATGTTTGTGATTGTGTTCATTGATGATATATTGATCTATTCAAGAAGTCAGAATGAGAATATTGATCATTTGAGGATCGTGTTGCAAATTCTTAAGGACCAACAACTTTTTGCAAAGTTTAGCAAGTGTAATTTTTTACTAAGGTCCGTAGCTTTTATTGGTCATATTGTTTCAACTAAGGGTATTGAGGTAGATCCTAAAAAGACGGCTGCAGTCAAGAGTTGGCCTAGACCTCTAACTCCTTCTGACAATAGAAGTTTCTTGGGTTTGGCTGGTTACTATGCAAGGTTTATTTAGGGATTCTCTTTAATTGTGTCTCCTTTGACGACTTTGACTCAAAAGAAGGCTAAGTTCATATGGTCTAAAGCGTGTGGGAACAGTTTCCAAGAGTTAAATGATAGACTTACTTTCGCTCCGATGTTAACTTTACTGGAAAGGACGGATGGCTTTGTTGTTTATTATGATGCCTGGAGAAATGGACTAGGGTGTGTACTTATGCAAAATGGGAAAGTTATTGCCTATGCCACAAGGAAACTTAAAATTCATGAGAAGTATTATCCTACCCGTGACCTTGAACTAGCGGCGGTTGTTTTTGCCCTAAAGATTTGGAGATAGTATTTGTATGGTTTGCATGTAGATGTGTTTACCGACCACAAGAGTTTGCAATATGTGTTTAATAGGATTTGAATCTTTACCGAAGAAGGTGGCCTGAGTTACTTAAGGATTATGATATGAGTGTTCTCTATCACCCCGGTAAGGCAAATGTGGTAGCCGATGCTTTTAGCCGATTATCAATCGGTATTTTTTGCTCATGTAGAAAAAGATAAGAAAGAATTGGTACGAGTGATACGCTCAAATTACACCTTCCTAAAAAAGTATAAGCGATCGCTATCAAGTAAAGAACCCAACTTGTAGGTTGGGGTCGATCCCACGAGGAATATGGTTCAGACTTAAACTTAACTCACTATTATATCCGTTTAGTCAAATTATTTTTGAGACAAGTAAATAAAGGGGGGATTTTGTAAACAAGTAACAGATTGTTGATTAAGTAACAATTAAGCAAGAGTCAACTTTGTTGTTATCAATATGAGAAAGAAACTAAGGCATATGTGTTCCCCATAAGCTCTTAATGCGGTAATCCTAATAATACCAATCCTTTCCTAGTGTTTTACATGCAAAGTTGGTAACTTAGGTATCCCTAAGTGATTGGTCCTCCAAATAGGGAATTTCACTATGCACTTTGGTCCGACTACGAGTGTATACTTTACTTACCCTTACCTTTACCTCATATTAGATATCACATCAATGTATAGCTTAGTTTTCACCCTCGCACCAATTGACATTAGACTATTAGATAGCATCCACTAAATCTTTGTTGTTAATTCTTTTCTCACTCATTACCTACTTGGTCCGGCAAGTAGGAACGAGGCGAGTTCTAACGTTTGAAACCGTTAAAAGACTTCTAATCGAATAAATTACCAATACATGCTTAAACACTATTCAAGAATTACTTAATTATTATTCATACATTGTTAATTCCTCATTGTTCCCACACCCGTAGTTGTGGATTTAGTTACACAAGCTTGAAAGAACACAATTCAAAATTTGAAAAAAAGAATTCATGAACTTACTATCAGAGTTGAAGAAATCCGAAATATCCAATTGAAATGCAAAGTCAAAATCTCATAAAACGAATTTCGAAATCAAGTTGCTAAAGTTTGCAAGTTAATTCCCAAAACACGAAAACCAAAAGTTTACAATATTGTCTAACCTAAGAAGAATGAGGTTTATAACTCCTATTTATAGAAAAACAAGTCCCAACTAAAAAGGAAACGAAATAAGGAAATAAACTTCTGGGACGCGGCTTCATTCGAAGACTTAACCTATGGACCGTGAGTCGACCTACGGTCTATAGGTAACCTTCCGTGGTTCCATACTTAGGATATTTTATCAAGTACTGGAACTTCAACTCCCAGTTCATCAATCACGGATGTGCAGGACGGCCCGTAGTGTGACGACCCTAAAAACGAACTAGTGAAACTAGAGCCTCACATGTGAATTTGGAGTTGAGAACTTGATGAAATGATGAGAAATGACCGTGACGTCCGAAAACTAGTCATTTGAACTAATGAGTTGTA
>JAJOOD010021626.1:0-28566 GCA_029582525.1 Solanum tacnaense
TATTTATTATGTTTGAGTAGTTCTTATGCATTTATTTATACAGCAATGGATGTTTCTTCTGATCTTACTGAGCTTGGAAATACTCCTGTGGCTGTGATCTCTGCTGGTATAAAATCGATACTAGATATTCCTCGAACACTTGAATATTTGGTTTGTACCAACTTTGTATTTAACTTCAGATCTCTTATATATGATAATGGAGGACTTGGAAATTTAACTCCTTCCTTTCCTATCTTGACCTACAGGAAACTCAAAGAGTTACTGTTGCAGCTTATAGAACCGATGAGTTCCCTGCTTTCTTCACACAAACCAGTGGCTGCAAGGTTCATATTTTGTCATTAATCCTATGATTAACTCCTGTTATATGTTTCAAACAAAGCGGACTATTAAAACAGTCATGGAAACCCTTCCAAAATATGAATACCAGACCAACTTATAGTTTCTTATGTAGTATGCCATCTTTTCGTTTTATGTCACTTTTATGGTGTGTTCCAAAAAGAATAACACATTTCTATATTTGGCAACTCTTTAATTTTAAGTTTCTCATTTTACCCTAATGACATACTCTAATAGCCGTAAGAATGTCATTGCATATTTAAGACCACAAGTTTTAAGACTGCCTTTCGTATGGTATATTATATATTCAGTTTATATGTCAAAAGTCTTCCTTTCTTTCTCAAACACCTGGTGAACACCGCTTTATAAAATGAAATGGAGGGAGTAGATTTCTCTACTGAACCGTGAAAGAGTGAGTATAGGAAAAAGGGGTCAAACATTGTTACATGCTGAAATGTGCTGCTCGTCAACACCAAACACTTATATGGTCAAAATGTGGACTTTTCTCTTCTTTTAATTATTTTTATCCCTTCATTATTGGGAATGATGGGGTGGTTCAGAAGAAAATGATAGGGTAGGTATTAGATTACTTTTCTTTTGGAATGTATGGATAACTTGTCATATAATTTCAGTTAACATGAGATCATATATTTCTTTATTATGTTTATAATGAACATTATATCATGTTTTCTAATTGGTTATCTTTGCCATAAAACTTAGGCACCTGCTCGAGTAGAATCGCCAGAACATTGCGCTCGAGTTATTGGCAAGCAACCCTATACCTATTTCATCCTTCATTCAATTACTCGTTAAATATAGCGTATTTACTTCTATTCCTTAACTTTGACTATAGATGCGAACATAAGACTTGAGCAGAAGAGTGGAATCTTGATAGCAGTCCCCATTCCAAGAGAGCATTCTGCTTCTGGAAGTTTGATTGAGTCGGCAATACAGCAAGCTCTCCAAGAAGCACGGTAAGTATTCTGCTGTATCCTCTTATTTGCGGAAGTACATGGTTCTTTGCACCTCATTACCTATTTCCACATATTAATGTTGGGATGGAATTGCTAACTCAGAGAGAAGAAGATTACTGGCAATGCTGAAACTCCGTTCTTGCTTGCAAGAGTCAATGAACTTACTGGCGGAGCATCTCTGGCTTCAAGTATCCTTTAACTGATATTACTATACGGTGTTTAGTTTGCAGATCATTCGTTAATATCTTGATAGAGAACGAGGAATGTCACAATAAATTATTATTCCATCCTTTTAGTTTCCTTAATGAAGTTTCAGACATTGCTCTCGTGAAAAATAATGCCAGTATCGGTGCTAAAATTGCTGTTTCGCTTGCCCAGCTTCAAAAACGTAGTTACAACAGGTTGGTGCACTCAATCTGTTACCATTCTTTTGGTTACAACCTCAGCTGGTTTCAAATTCGGTGACATGCTAAGAAAAACCGGTGTTTTTACTTTTCAGGTTGTAATTCTCTTATATTCGCGCTCCTTCGTATCAACTCAGCTAAGCATTTTAAGCTCGTTGAGTCTGAAGGAAGCAGCGGCTTTGACATATGAAGCAGAAAGAGTGTTACTTATGGAAGTATGCAGCCAAACAGAAAGTTAATGCAACATCTTTCCTTTATAATCTAGAATGTGAATTACTCCCTCCGTTCTCTTAAGAAATTAGGTAAGTTTATTATTGTACCCTTATTTAGTGTTCTCTTGAAGTCAAGTTTTCAATAAATGAACATAAATTAATTTATTTTGATTAATTAAATTGGCCAATGAACATGGGTTAAATCATTTCGTTTTTCTATGTTGGTCAAATTCATACTTTCAAGGCTAATAACTCTCAAGGTAAAATAGGAAGAATAATGTTATTTATGTATTGATTTGTGAAATGACAAGTACTCCCTCTGTCTAATTTTAGTTGTCATGTTGCGCTTTTCGAAAGTCAATTTGACTAACTTGGGATCTCAGACCAATTACAACAACATATAAATTATCCAAACCACAACAATCAAGTACTTGAAAAAATTCACAATATCACTCAACGATTATCAATCACTATTAAGAGTCTATCTATCATATAAAATAAATCATAACCTACCTCCATTGAAGAATCGAAGTCAAGCAAGCTCCTTCTCCAATACTTTTTCTTTCCTCAATGCCTCCGAACGTCTCCAATCTATGCAGTATGCAATATCCATAAGCAAGCGAGTTCGTAGACACCCATATTACTATATATTTAGCCTAGACTCAAAAATTCACCCAAATCTATCATCACATTCTTAAATTTTGATACCAACTAATAATGAAGTCTCATTTGTTCCTAATTTTTCAAGCCTAGAGTTAAGTCTTAATTCCTCCAAATAATATAACTCTAATGAATTTCATATAATACAATAAACCTAATATTTAATTACATAGCTCAATATATTAAAACTCAATTTATAATATGATGACAACGTAATAAAATTCAAGATTAAAGCCATTGGTTTCAAAAATTAGTGGCAAAAACTCTAACCCAAATTTATCATATATTATAAGCCAAATTTATCATATCATCAATCAATGATTGGATAACCATTAATCCATCAACTAATTCAATATCACCCTCACTTTCTTATTCAAAATCCAATCTGCCAGCACATCCGCTAACACCCACTTTCAATTCTCATCTAACCATGAAATATTATTATATAATATTTAATCCCCTACTATTAAATAAGGACATTGAAGATTCAAAGCAATACCTCGATGTCGGTCTTCCTTGTTAGACGCCACATGTAAAGTTTCTTGCCTACTTTTCTTTCTTCTTTCTTTTTCAGATTATTTCTTTACCCTAATTATTATACATGACCAATTATAAAAGTGGTAAAAGTGGACCACTATTAATTTTAATGTTATTTTCTTTAATCATCAACTAAATTAATTATTAAAATTACCCCAGTAGTTATATAACTATAGTTACGAATAGTCTAAAATACCCATTTAGAATCTATTGAAAGAGCCTTTTATGAAATAAAATCGTTAATACTCAAAACGACTTAATGAGCCGTTACATCAGGTACCAATTTACCCATCGTTCGTCCTCGAATGATCAAAAGAAGGCGAGGGTAAGAAAGGGTACATGAATCAACAAAAAGATGTGGATATCTTTTGTGCATATCAGCCTCACTCTCCCAAGTGGACTCTTCAACTGCCGATTCTTCCACTGAACCTTGATAGATGCAATCTTCCTCTGATCTCAACTTGTGGACCTCCCTATCTAAAATAGCTATAGGCCCCTCCTCATAAGACATATTCTCATCAAGCAAGACCGAATCCCAACGAATAATGTAGTTTCCATCACTATAATATTTTTTTAGTATAGACACGTGAAATACCGGGTGCACTCTTGACAACCTTGGAGGCTAGGCCAATTCATAGGCCACCTCCCCCACACACTTAAGAACTTCATATGGCCCAATATACCTTGAGACTAAGCTTACCTCGCTTACCAAACCGCATCACACCCTTCATGGGTGAAACCTTCAGCAAGACTTACTCACCCTTCATAAACTCCAAGTCCTTGACCTTCTGATCTGCATACTCCTTCTGCCTGCTCTGAGCTGCTAGAAGCTTCTCCTCAATGAATTTCACTTTCTCTAACGATTCCCTCAAAAGATTAGTACCCCAAGGTCTCACCTCAAATGCATCAAACCAACCAATGGGAGACCTACATCTCCTCCCATACAATGCCTCAAATGGGACCATGCCAATACTCGAGTGATAGTTATTGTTGTATGAAAACTCTGCCAAAGGTAAGAACTGATCCCAATGACCACCAAAATCTATCACACACGCACGAAGCATATCCTTGAGCACTTGAATTGTTCGCTCAGACTGTCGGTCTAAGGGTGAAATGCGGTACTAAGATCCACTCTAGTACCTAATTCAACCTGCAAGGTCCTCCAAAAGTTAGAATTAAATTGCGTACCTCTATCTGATATGATGGAGATTGAAATTCCATGCAATCGAACAATCTCACGAATATAGGGTTTTGCTAACTTCTCTTCATTATGAGTCACCTTGACCGAAAAAGACTTAGTTAACCTGTCAATAATTACCCATATAGAATCAAACTTACTTAATGTTCTTGGAAGACCAACCACAAAATCCATTGCAATTCTTTCCCACTCCCATTCAGGAATGGGCATTCTCTTAAGTTTCCCTACAGGCCTCTGATGTTCATATTTTACCTGCTGACAATTCAGACATTGGGCAACAAATCAACAATGTCACGCTTCATTCTACTTCACCAATAATGCTGTCTCAGATCACAATACATCTTGGTTGCACTAGGATGTATAGAATACCTCAAACTATGAGCCTTTGCAAGAATAGTATGAGTCAAATCATCATCACGGGGTACACATACTCGCCCCTTAATTCTCAATACGCCTTCCTCATCAATCACAACCTCTTTAGCCTTTCCTCGTAATACAATATCTCAAATTCGGCTCAGCTTCTCATCATCAAACTGCTTTCCTTTAATCTTGTCAAGAAAATATGATCTTGCCTCCACACAGGCCAAGAATCCTCCTTTTATAATTACTTCCAGCCTCATAAGGTCATTAGCCAGAGTTTGAACCTCTCTAGCTAATGGGCGTCTAGAAGCCTGTAAGTGAGCTAAACTCCCCATGCTCCCTGCTTTTCTACTTAGGGCATCAGCCACAATATTAGCTTTACCCTGTTGATATAGAATAGTAATGTCATAATCTTTCAATAGTTTCATCCATCTTCTCTGCCTTAAATTCAATTCCTTCTGAGTGAACACATATTGTAAACTGCGATGATCTGTATACACTTCACACTTGACCCCATATAGATAATGCCTCCACTGCTTCAATCCAAATACAACTACAGCCAACTCCAAATCATTGGTCGGATAGTTACGTTCGTGCACTTTCAATTGCCTTGAAGCATAGGAAATTACATCTCTCTCCTACATTAGCACTGCACCTAAACCAGAATAAGATGCATCACAATAAAAAATTTAAATTCTTACCTTCCACATGCAAGGCAAGAATCGGTGCAGTAGTCAACAAGGTCTTCAGTTTCAGGAAGCTCTCTTCACACTCATTCGACCATATAAAGGGAATTTCTTGGTCAAGTTGGTCAGTTGGGAAGCAATGAAAGAAAATCCCTTAACGAACCGACAGTAGTAGCTAGCTAAACCAACAAAGCTCCTTACCTTTGAAACATTAGTAGGTCTTACCCAACTCTTCACTGCTTCGATCTTAGTGGGATCCACCATCACTCCATACTTAGAAAGTCCAAGAAGGACACTGAATCGAGCCAAAACTCACACTTGGAGAATTTGGCATAAATCATTTTCTCCCTTAACAACCCCAATACAGTTCTCAAATGCTCGTCATGTTCTTTTCTACTCTTGGAGTAGATTAGTATATCAATAATAAATACAATAACGAAGAGATCCAAATATGGCTTAAAAGTTCCATTCATCAGGCTCATGACAGTAGTAGGGGAATTCGTAAGCCCAAAAGACATTACTAAGAACTCATAATATCCATACCTTGTTCAAAAAGCAGTCTTTGGCACATCCGTTTCTCTTATTTTTAGTTGATGATAACCGGACCTCAAATCAATTTTTGAGAAGACACAAGCACCCTGTAACTGATCAAACAAGCCATTAATGCGAGGAATGGGGTACTTGTTCTTAATAGTCACCTTATTCAGCTGCATGTAGTCTATGCACATCCAAAAACTACTATCCTTCTTCTTCACAAATAAAACTGGAGCACCCCAAGGAAAGACACTCGGTCTAATAAAACCTTTACCTAACAACTCCTGAAGTTGGGCCGTCAACTCTCTCAACTCAGCCGGGGCCATTCTGTAAGGTGGAATGGAAATGGGGCGAGTCCCCGACTCTAGGTCAATACAAAAATCAATATCCCTATCTGGTGGCATACCATGCAGGTCTCTAGGAAAACATCAACAAACTCACGAACTATCAAAACGGACTCGGTAGAAGGCACTTTGGAAGTGTCATCCCTGAGATGTGCCAAGAAAGTTGAACAACCCTTACTTACCAACCTCTTAGCACGAATAAAAGGTATAATATGAACTGGGGCGGGAATATAGTCACCCTCCTATACCAACGGATCTATCCTAGGCTTGGCCAAAGTCACAGTCTTAGCATTACAATATAAGATAGAAAAATTTGGAGAAAGCCAAGTCATACCCATAATTACATCAAATTCAACCATCTCTAGCATAATCAAATCTACATAAGTTTTGATCCCCACAAAAGTCACAAGGCAAGACCTAGACACCTTCTCAACTAACACAGACTTACTAATAGGAGTAGAGACACGAATAGACATGTCAAGCAAGTCACAATGCAAATCAAATCCATTAGATAATAAAGAAGATACATAAAAAAACGTGGATCCATGATCAAACAAAGCACAAGCCATGCGATCACAGACCAGAATTGTACATGTTATAAAAGCATCAGATGCCTCTGCCTTTGGCCTCCCGGGAAAGCATAACAATGGGCTTTATCACCTGTCTGTCCATTGCCCCTACTGGGCTGCGCTCCAGTAGTTCCAACCTGCCCGCCACCCCGGCCAAACTGGTGACCACCATTACCTTGGCCACCACGTCCTCCAAAATGACGACCTCTACCATGACCATCCCTACCTCTAACTGTCGGAGATCTGTAACTCTGATCATACCGAGCCTGACTCTGCCTCAGATAGTATTTCCTGATATGCCCAACCTCACGACATCCATAGCAAGTCTTGGTGTCGAGAGTAGGTCTCTGTGAAGACGAAGAAGACCGAAGATAACCCCCAAACTCAGAAAAAGGCTGACTGGTTGGTGACGGACCCTCAGCTGAAACCTGCAATGAAGACTGAATAGGACAGGGTGGATAACCCCTAGAACTCTGCCCTCTGGAGTAGAACCACTAAACTCACATCCCTTACGGAACTTCTTAAACATTGACACCTTGGTGAAGTCATCTGGCTTCACCCCCTCTACCTCTATCACAAAATCAACCACTCTCTGAAAAGATTTTGCACAAGTAGTTACCTGTAAAGCTGAAATCTGCAAATCTGACCTCAGTCCCTTCACAAAGCAGCGAATCCGCTCTTGTGGACTGAAGCAAAGTCAAGTGGAATACCTGTATAATGCACGAAATTGGGCCTCATAGGCTGCAACTGACACCTTTCCTTGCTCTATGTT
This sequence comes from Solanum tacnaense, assembly GCA_029582525.1. Classification (NCBI taxonomy): domain Eukaryota; kingdom Viridiplantae; phylum Streptophyta; class Magnoliopsida; order Solanales; family Solanaceae; genus Solanum; species Solanum tacnaense. The sequence continues at coordinate 7,587 of JAJOOD010021626.1, forward strand.
CGGGAACTCATCTCTCCTCATGTCCCTCAAAGTCCTGGTTATATACTTCTCCATGAAGAGCTAGAGAATGTTGTCCAAGTCATAGGTGGTGCCTTTGCCGGCCGACACTCAACATGAGACCGCCACCACATTTTGGCATCCCCCTGAAACTGGTATGTCACAAACTCAACACCGAATCGCTCCACTATGTCTATCTTATGTAGCAGCTTATGACAATCAACAAGGAAATCATAAGCATCTTCAGATTCAGTACCCTTGAAGACTGGAGGTTTCAACTTTAAGAACTTAATAAAGAGATCATGCTGGTCACTAGTCATTATAGGCCATGTAGTCAATCGGGGAAATGTTCCTGTTTCCAAGGACACATACATGCGAGGAGCCACAACAGCTGTATGTTGTACTCCTTGAACCTAAGTTGTTGGTGCAGAAAACGCTGGGGGTGCCCGACCCCGATCAGATAACCCGCTAAGATAATTGAGAACCTGATTGATCATCACTGGAGTAGGCTGGGGTGGTGCTTCCTTCTAATGAATCTTCCCATCATCCACCTCATCACCTTCTCTTGCTACCTCGTCAGCTGATTGAGGGGTGACTGTTCTATCTTTAGTTGGACCAGTTGCTTGTCCTCTGCCTCTAGTGGGCCTTCTCCCGCGACCTCTACCATGATCTCTCGCCACTGCTCCCCCTCAGGGTGCAACCCCAATGGTTGGCTCAGGCGCACCCTGTCTTGCTGATGTTGGTGCTGCCATATCTATTGCTTTAGTTCTGACCATCTGCGAAATAGAGTGAAGAAGGTCAGATACCAATTTGTATCACCTAGATACCAATTGGATTCAAGTAATAGCTCGAAAGAAAGAAAGAAATGAGTTTTCCTAAATTCCTACAGCCTCTCGAAGAAAAGTAAAGGCGTCCCCGTACTGTTCCACAAGATTCTACTAGACTTGTCCTTGTGTGATGAGATCACCGAACCTAAAGCTCTAATACCAAGTTTGTCATGACCCAAAATAAGTCATGAGTGACACTTACACTTAACCTCCTAGGTGGGCGAACCAATTTATCCAACCCAACTTATATCAATTGTTCAACTATGGATAACAACCATAATGCGGAAGCTCAAACTTACAAAAGTAACTAATAAAATAAAGCTCTAAAGTCTAGTACATATTATCTCCAAAACCTGAAAGTCATTACATCAAGAAAATCTATTCTCAAAATACCAAGTATAAGAGTATTAAAGAAATCAAAATAAATAAGTATAATAGTCTATGTCCGAAATCCATCATGCCATGACCGAGAGGATCCAACACGAGCTGAAAGGAAAAGCTCACCCTGAAATCGGATAAACTGGAGACTGGCTAGAACTGAGGGTGAGTTGAAGTCGATGGTATACTCGCTCACTCCACAAAAGGAAAACGAAGAAAACACAAGTACGGGTCGTACAAGACAACAAGTACTGAGTAGGTATCATCGGCCAACTCAAAATGGAATCTAATATTCAGTAAGTAATAGTGTAAAATCAATTATGGCACTTAGCAGGCGGCAAGCAACAACCAACATAAACAATTGATAACAACACCAAAGTAAGTATGTAATCAGTCAACAATATCAAGAACACACATGAGAACTCAGGCGTCCACACCAAGCTCTTCTGGAAATTGGGTTCTTTAAGACTGGTACATTAAGTTGTTTAACATGTTTTCTTTTAATTTTACCATGTCGGAACGTGACACCCGATCCAATAATATTGTGCCGGCTCGTGGCACCCGATCTAAATATATCGTGTTGGAACGGGACACCTGATGCAATCCAGATTGCCTCAAGACCTTTGACTCATAGAAAAGCTTGGGAACTCCAATGGATTGAAGAGTTGTTCCCAATGATGGAGGCTCTTGGGCTTGTATTAGTGGCAAACAAAGGTTCACATGCTTGGAAGATCGCTTGGGCAAACGAAGGGAGGATAGTTGACAACACTGCCCTTTGGTGAGCATAAGATCAGTTGGTGCGTCGCCCAATGACTTGGGTGATGGCCCCCAGACCGCCTAATGTTCCAGAACGTTCTAGGAGAAGGATCCATGCAGGAAACATCGCCAACCCAATGAGAGAGTCACCAAGTGGATTGGGCGAGACTGATTTAGCTCGCCCATTGGTCATTTCGGGTCACTTTTGGGCCTTTTTGTGTAATAATGTCCTAAAACTATAAATAGGCAGTTTAGGATAGTTTTAGAGTTAGATTATTTTGAATATTGAAAACTGAAAACGTATGTTGAGTGTTGAGAGCTTGGTTAAGCTTGTGTTGACTATTGTTTAGCGGTTGCTTGGGAGTTCAATGCCCTTGAGGTCGTCGTAAGAGTTAGGTGCTATTGTAGGATTAACGGATTGAAGTCATTGGGTTTAATATACCATTTGATTGCTTTTTGTTTCCTCTTTGTGTGTCTTTCTAGTTATCTTTACTTTTCGTATTTCGATTTCCGCATTTTATCGTGACTCCCTTTTAGGAATTACATCATTTGAATCCTACAATAGCACCTAACTCTTACGACGACCTCAAGGGCATTGAACTCCCAAGCAACCGACGTTTCTAGACAATAGTCAACACAAGCTTAACCAAGCTCTCAACACTCAACATGAGTTTTCAGTTTTCAATATTCAAAATAATCTAACCCTAAAATGACCCTAAACTGCCTATTTATAGTTTTAGGACATTATTACACAAAAAGGCCCAAAAGTGATCCGAAATGACCAATGGGTGAGCTAAGTCGGGCTCGCTTATTGGGTTGGGGATGATTCCTGCTCCTGGCACATTTTGGAACATTAGGCGGTCTGGGGCCATCGCCCAAGTCATTGGGCGACGCGCCAACTGATCTTCTGCCAAAGAGTAGTGTTGTCAACTGTCCTCCCTTCGTGCGCCCAAGCGATCTTCCATGCATGTGAACCTTTGTTTGCCACCAATACAAACCCAAGAGCCTCCATCCTTAGGAAGAACTCTTCAATCCATTGGAGTTCCCAAGCTTGTCTATGAGTCAAAGGTCTTGAGGCAATCTGGATTGCATCATTCTCCCCTTCTTGAAAAGGATTCGTCCTCGAATTCAAACCTTGCAAAACCATAGGGAAAACAAACAATAACAAGATCCTCATGGCATGAGGGTTAGCGTTAGCAATAAGTATTTCATCACCGTGCCAATGATGCACAAATTTAACATATAACCAAGCATCAAGATGATCAACAAAGGGTTTGTAACCCATCAATGCAAGAAATACTTGGTTACTTAATAAACTTTGACAAAGGGGTAGAGAGAAAGAACCAATACAATTAAGCAACCACACATGTAAACCCACATTGGTTCCACATTCCAACGAGCATAATTCCCCCTTTAAGTCAAGTTGCACATGAACACTTTTATACCTAAGTGCAAAGGCATAAGTAATATTGACCCAAATTAAGAATCCATCCAATGCACTTAATATCTTCAAGAAAGTAATTATTCCCAATTCATGAGCGGGTTCAAGTACACAAGTATTCCCCACCCAAATTGGCAAACATACCTCATTCAAGCACATAGGATCAAGTAATAACACCAAGTAAGAATCATATGAATGACAAACGGTGTTACTACCGTATTCAACACACTTAAAACCAACACCGGGGTCAAATGGAAAAGGATTGTATAGCATTGAGTCAACGAGACTCTCATTTTCCCTATTGATACCACTACTAACATAACATATGCTACCCACATAAGCATGAGTATTATCATATGCAAGTAGATACAATTGAGTCCTCGAATCCAAACCTTGTAAAACCCTATAGATCACTAGCAAGAAGCATATCCTCATAGCATGATGGTTAGTACATAGGTTAAACATTGAACCGAGGTGACTCAAACTCAAGGAACAACCAAACATCCTCTATTACCATGGCTATTAAGCCCATAGATGGAGAACGAGAAAGTTGGTTATTCTTCACATCAACAGGATAACAACACCAAAAATGTGATACTTCTATGAGTTCAAATACTCTCAAACATTTCATCGGGATCAAAATGATAAAAGGTCCACATAACTAGATCATACAAACAAGTATAGACCTCAATGATATCCCGATCCACATGCAAGGCACCTTTAATACAACCAATGGATTCATCATATGCAAAGAGATAGTAGAGGAAGGTATACACTTCACCTTCTCTTGGCAAACAGATCTTACCCCCCATACGATGCATAAACAACAAGATCTAACTCAAAGCAAGGGTAAAGAAATAGGTCTAGGAAACTATCCTTCCCCATGCACAATGTAGGCCCTTCAAGTCGATGGTAAAACCTCAAGAAGAGCTTTCCTTCATAGGGAAAGATATCAACAATTTCACCCACATTATGCCTGCCATTTTGACCAAGCATCCCCACACAAATACCACAATTCATTTCACTACTGGGTCAAATGGAAAGGAAATCCATGAATTTGGATTAAGTGCACCTCCTTTTATCAGATTGACACCCTTACCTTCCCAAAACATACTCCACTCAACAGTGTGAGCATCATGATATGTAAACAAGTAAATGAGAAAGGTGTTACCTAAATACACTTCAGTCAAGGGGTTCCCAACTTTAGCCTCCTCTCTAGATGCTATAGGATCACAACTCATACGAAGCATTGGAACACACAAGGAAGAACTAATAGTTAAAACATAGGCATCCCTTTTCATCTTAACACTACCCTTCCCAATAAATGTACTATCATCTTCACATAAGAGATTTCCATCTTGAGGAAGTGTGTCATTGCACCACAGTGGATTCTCAAACAATTTAACAACATTTGTGAGAGTTCCACCTTTGGAAATTATGTCATCACACCATAGCAGATTCTCAAACGATTTAACAACATTTTCATCAAACAAGAATGTCACATTGGAAGCATCATCCCAATTATGACATGGAGTGAGTTAATCCATCTTTCAAAAAACACTATAACCATTGAGCCCATCAATCATATCATCTAATCTAGGGATATGATGACAATAACTTAAGATTATCTTTCTGATGGCCCACCAATCAACACACATGCGCCATGATCCACCTTTCTTTGGAACCAATTGAACCGGAACAACGCACATACTTGTACTTTTCCTCACATAGCCCTTGTTGAGGGGTTCCTCAACTTGCCTTTGTAGCTTTTCAATTTCTCCCGAATTACTTCGATATGCCAGTTTGGTTGGCCAATGTGAGCCCGGCACGAAGTCAATTTGGTGCTCAATACCCCGGAGAGGGGGCACTCCACTTGGTAGTCCTATTAAAAGGGCTTCATTAGAATCCTGTAAATGGAAGGAAATAGAATGGGGAGGGGAAAAATTAGAAAGGTTAGCTTGCAAGACATGATACCTAGGTGTGATAGGAATCAATGAACTTTGGGACTCCATGTCTTCCCTTATCTCTCCATGCTCAACCAAAATTATTTGTGATTTTCCTTTCAACTTCCTCCTTTTTTCCTCCTTTTGTCCTTCGACCTCCACACGTCCCTCCCCCTTCTTCCTTTTATCCCTCAACTCATCCATCTTTTGATACATTTCCATGACTTGAGATGGTGATATAGGATGAAGGACATATTTACATCCATTTGACACAAGTGAGTAGGTGTTTCTTCTCCCATCATGTTTTGTCAAATGAGTCTTCCGAGTAGTACATGACAAGCATGCATTGGGATCACACCACATAGGACCGCATCTTGCTATTTCCCAATTCAAAACTTGATCAACACTTGTCTGTCAACTCTCAGTTCTTAACAGTCATTCAACCATTGAAATTTTGTAAGGCTTAGCAAGCTTAATGGTAAGAAGCCTCAAGATATCGACTAGAGCGGTGCTAGCAACATTTGCACAACTTCCACTATCAATGATCAAAGAACATACATAACCCTGGATGAGGCACTTAGAGTGGAAAATATTCTTTCTTTGACTTTGGTTACTCATGGCCTTGCTAGTCATAGTTCGCCTTACAACATACACTAGTAGGGCGAACTCTCCTTCTTTGGGCCAAGCCTCATCCTCCACAGTGTTCCTTCCATATTTAGACCTTCTTGCCAATCAGTCATAATTTCGGGTGTGATAGTAGGAGAAACAGTGTGGTCGTTCCCACTTGTGGAAACACGAAAAGTAGCTTGGGGTGTGGAGTTGGTAGAGTTGACTCGACCTTCCACTTTGTTTATTATCTCATCTATTCTCGACATACTACCCTTCATAGTGGTCAAGTGACCTTTTATGTTCTCCATTGTCCGATTCACATTAGTAAGCCTCCCCATAATAGATTCCAAGGTAACCTTCCCCTTAGGTGGGCAGGTTTCACTCCTGGTTGCCATGGTACCTAACAATTAAGACAACTCAACAAAACAACAAACAACGTTAGTGTTAGTAAAATGATTCACAATGACTCGTGTTTACACACCTTTGATTGCCTCTCAAATTGGTGCGGCTAGTGTTGAAGATTGCTTATACTCGGTTGATCACAAGGTGTCAATTTGTACTCTTGGCCGGAATGGATTCTTGTTTTAAAGAAAAAACGGATGACTCGATTAAAGCAAAACGGACTTGAATCAAGAAGTTAACTACGAAGTAAAACGAATAAAAGTACGAAAAGAAAAGGCACTAACAAAGAAGTGAATTCAAGAACCAATAGTTAATAAGTAGAGCAATTACAAGTTGAAAATCAGTTTAGGAACCTTGAGAACGATTGACAATCAAAAGAAAAGAAACTAAGAATAGAACCTAAGATTAGGAGCGTAAAATGAGTTTTCGATCGTCAAATGACCTGTTTTCTTCGCCAAAAGTGAACTTCAGCTCGCCAACTTAAAGATGGGTCACCAAACTTTGCAATCTTCCAAGGGAACTTAGCGATGTGGAGGGAAGTTCGGCGGTGCGCCGACTGGACGTGGCAAGCCAAGCTAGCTTGCAAAGTTGAGCTCGCCTAATGCTCCAGCCCCTGCTCCTTAAGAACTTCGAATTTGGACTCATGTGGTCCCCTTTGCACTTTTTCACTTAGTACTCACCCCTTTTTGGTAAATTCCCTCTTTTACAAACACGTATCCACTTTCTCTTTCTTCTCTTTTGGAATCAAACTCCTCCTTTTTGAATCTTTTTCCCTTTGAAGACTTTGGTGTTCTTCAAGAGCTTCAAGAACAAGATGAAGACCCAAAAATTAACCCTCAAGATTTTCAGCTCGGAATTTCACGAATATTGAGATACAATCTCTCCTTGATATAGGGAACAATACCCAATACCTTTTAACTCTCAATTCCTTGCCAAAATCTACAGATTTCAGAACCTACTTGTGTCTTCTTCAAGCTTCTTTAACCTCTAATGGTGGTTTCTTCAATAGTAAACCAAAACCCTTCTAATCTCTGCCCTAGACTCAAATAAGGTTAGGGAACACTAATCTAACCTTGGAAACTCCAAAAAAGACTCAAATCAACAAGACCCATTTTGGAAATTTTCAAAAATGTTTTGAACACTTTTTTTTGTAACAACCCAAGACTAGAATCGTTGGAACGAATCTAAACTCGGCTTTGATACCAAATGATGTAATTTCTAAAAGGGTATCACAATAAAATGCGGAAATTGAAGATAACTAGATAGACACACAAAGAGGAAACAAAAAGCAACCAAAGGGTATATTAAACCCAATGACCTCAATCTGTTAATCCTACAATAACACCTAACTCTTATGACTACCTCAAGGGCATTGAACTCTCAAGCAACCGACGTTTCTAAACAACAGTCAACACAAGATTAACCAAGCTCTCAACACTCAACATGAGTTTTTTCAATATTCAAAATAATCTAACTCTAAAATGACCCTAAACTGCCTATTTATAGTTTTGGGACATTATTACACAAAAGGCCCAAAAGTGACCCGAAATGACCAATGGGCAAGCTAAGTCGGGCTCGCCCAATCCACTTGGCGACTCGCCCATTAGGTCGGCCATGGTTCAGGCATGGATCCTGCTCCTGGCACGTTCTGGAACATTAGGCGGTCTGGGGGCCATCACCCAAGTCATTGGGCGACGCACCAACTCATCTTCTGCTCACAAAGGGCAATGTTGTCAAGTGTCCTCCCTTCGTTTGCCCAAGCGATCTTCCACGCATGTGAACATTTGTTTGCTACCAATACAAGCCCAAGAGCCTCCATCCTTGGGAAAAACTCTTCAATCCATTGGAGTTCCCAAGCTTGTCTATGAGTCAAAGGTCTTTAGGCAATCTGGTTTGCATCAACACCCGATCTAATAATATCGTACCGGCTCGTGGCACCCGATCCAAATATACCGTTACTTTATCATTCGTTATCACCGCTTTTCACTTCATTAACAATATTTCATTACGCCTTCTTTATTCAAGGAATCACTTTGATAGAGAAAATTCAAGATTATGGATCGCACAATCTTGGGATCTCAGACCAATCACAACAACACATAAATTATCCAAACCACAACAACCAAGAACATAGAAAAATTCACAATATCACTCAATGATTATCAATCACTATTAAGAGTATATCTATCATATAGAATAAACCATAACCTATCTCCACCGAAGAGCCGAAGTCAAGCAAGCTACTTCTCCAATACTTTTCCTTTCCTCAATGCCTCCGAACGTTTTCAATCTATGCAGTGTGCAATATCCATAAATAAATGAGTTCGTAGACACTTATATTACTATATATTTAGCCTAGACTCAAAAACCCACCCAAATCTAGAATCAAATTCTTAAATTTCGATACCAACTAATAATCAAGTCTCATATGTTCCTAATTTTTCAAGCCTAGAGTTAAGTCTTAATTCATCCAAATAATATAACTCTAATGAATTTCATATAATACAATGCACTTATAATATTTAATTACATATCTCAATACATTAAAATTCAATTTATAATATGATGACAACGTAATAAAATTCAAAATTAAAGTCACTGGTTTCAAAAACTAGTGGCAACAACTCTAACCCAAATTTATCATATATTGTAAGCCAAATTTATCATATCATCAACCAATGATTGGCTAACCATTAATCGATCAACCAATTCATTATCACCCTCACTTTCTTATTCAAAATCCAAACTGCCAGCACATCCGCTAATACCCACTTTCAATTCTTATCTAACCATGAAATGTTATTATATAATATTTAATCCCCTACTATTAAATATGGACATTGAAGATTCAAAGCATTACCTCGATGTCGGTCTTCCTTGTTAGACGCCGCAGGTTCTCGCCTACTTTTCTTTCTTCTTTCTTTTACAAATTATTCTTTACCCTAATTATTAGACATAACCAATTATAAAAGTGGTAAAAGTGGTCCACTATTAATTTTAATGTTAGTTTCTTTAACCACCAACTAAATTAATTATTAAAATTACCCCATTAGTTATATAATTATAGTTACGAATAGTCCAAAATACCCCTTTAGAATCTATTGAAAGAGCCTTTTATGAAATAAAATCTCTAGTACTCAAAACGATCTAATGGGTCGTTACAAATACTCAATATCTGTTGAAGTGCATTCGATTGAATTGCGGTTTTTTGTGTTTGGGAAGAAGATTTTAATCCATTAGACATAGTAGACTTTCCTGCACTGACGAGTTAATTCTTGAAATTTCTCAGCTTGAGAATAATGAAGTGAATTCGATTAAAGAATATTTTGATATATTTGACATATCTTTTCAATATTAGCGGTAGACTTTCCGGCACCAACGAGTTAATTCTTGAAATTTCTCAGCTTGAGAATAATGGAGTTTCTAGGGAAAAACAGCAAAATGGAAAACTCAAAAAGGAATGGCCATGTGGTCCAGTCCTATTTTAGTTAATTTTGATATGCTTGTAGCTTGTTTTGTGTATTTTGTATATTACTTTAAATATGTGTAAACTCATTTGACTCACAAATTTTAATTTTGAAAATAAATACAATTATATGAATTGAATAGACCTAATGATATGCAGAATATAAAATACAAAACTTGTTGATACACAGTTAAGATGTGTTGACATCCAATTTTGGCCCTCCACTATATGGATTAATCATTGAGCTTCTTATGAAATAAAATACCCATTTAGAATCTATTGAAAGAGCCTTTTATGAAATAAAATCTCTAGTACTCAAAACGATCTAATGGGTCGTTACAAATACTCAATATCTGTTGAAGTGCATTCGATTGAATTGCGGTTTTTTGTGTTTGGGAAGAAGATTTTGATCCATTAGACATAGTAGACTTTCCTGCACTGACGAGTTAATTCTTGAAATTTCTCAGCTTGAGAATAATGAAGTGAATTCGATTAAAGAATATTTTGATATATTTGACATATCTTTTCAATATTAACGGTAGACTTTCCGGCACCAACGAGTTAATTCTTGAAATTTCTCAGCTTGAGAATAATGGAGTTTCTAGGGAAAAACAGCAAAATGGAAAACTCAAAAAGGAATGGCCATGTGGTCCAGTCCTATTTTAGTTAATTTTGATATGCTTGTAGCTTGTTTTGTGTATTTTGTATATTACTTTAAAATATGTGTAAACTCATTTGACTCACAAATTTTAATTTTGAAAATAAATACAATTATATGAATTGAATAGACCTAATGATATGTAGAATATAAAATACAAAACTTGTTGATACACAGTTAAGATGTGTTGACATCCAATTTCGGCCCTCCACTATATGGATTAATCATTGAGCTTCTTAAATTCCAAAAGATTTAAAATAATTAGTTTTTATAAAGTTCAAAATATTTTCCAAGTTATTCTTTAGTAATTTTTATAATTTCATATTTTTTTCTAAATAATATGTAGTTTTATATAATTACGTATATAATTAGCATATTTTTAGAATATTCAAAAATCATCTCAAAAGATGTTACATCTTAGTTAAATATTTTATTAATTTATTTTGGTTTAAATTTTGAGTTAATTAATTTGTAATTAAGTTAATTTTTTCATTAGTATTAAGAAGCTCATTAATTAATTATTTAATTTGTCCTATTTAATTATTAGATGAAATTCACTAATTTATTCAATTTGACTAAGTTCTTAATTCAATTGGCTACAATTGCAATCTATATGGTCATTCCATAATTCAAAACCTAATCCCTTTTATTACAATTTTAGCCGCTTCTTTACCCCACCTTAAACTCAATTTAAGATCAAATTTTGGACCCATTTCCTTACAATACTCAGCCCATATGTGTTCATCTCACCCCAACTTCACACCAATCGATCCAATAAATCGACCCAGCCCACCTTTTTTAGAAAGACCCAACGTTAACATAGCAGAAGCGACGTTTTCACCATCAAACGAAAGCAAGACGCACAACAGTGTCAAACACTAAGCGACGACACAAAGACAAACGGCGTGAGACGCATACGATACAGTACGCAGTACACCTTTTGTCGTCTTCCCCGCATCCCTCGACAAGCAGTACAATTCCAACAACTCCTCAGCCTTATCCAGAGAGAAAGAATTCAAATTTCACCCAAAATCCTTATCCTTTAGATAGTAAAAGAGTTTTAGGGTTCGAGTTTTAGATTTTTTGAAGCTTGTGTGCAGGGGCGGATCTATGTGGACGGGTGGGCGTGCCGCGGCACCCAGTGATCTCAGAAAAGACTTTATATATATATATATATGTGTGTGTGTGTGTTGTGTAAAATAATTCAATATTTATTAACGTTGCCACCCACTAACTAAAATGCTGAACAATTCAAGTGGCAGAGGAGAGAGCCTCTCATACACCCAGCAGCAGGTTCGAATCTCGTTGCCAGCATTTATTTTTTGGCTTGCTGCCTTTTTTTTTTTTTTTTTTTGTCTTTTTCATTAATGAAGGGCTTTAATATTTTTCTTCCATTTATGTTTATTTATTTAATATTCTTTATTAATTCAATTTGATTCCCTTTTACAATTAATTTTTAGTTTTTTTACTTTCTCTTTCACTAATTATTAATCTCTTGATATGAGTGTTACTTGCTTATTCTTTATCAATTAATGAGTATTGAATTATGAACGTCAAATAAATATTATCAAGAATATATTTAAATAGTAGTTTTTAAAATATATAAGTTTCAAAAATGATGAATATTATTACTAGATTTTTTTTTAAATTTAAAGGTTCTTTTGATATTCACCGACGTTCTTGCTAAGTAAGATGACTAGGCTGAGACTACAATTTTTATTTTTTCCCTACTATATATCTCCAACAACACATAAAATCAATGGAGTATGAATATATTAAGTTAATACTATTAAATGGTTTATACAAACTCAAATTTTAATGTGAATTTTTTTTTCCTCAAAGTTTCAGCGAATAAGCATGTAATTCCAAAAAGGAAATAAATCAAATTATTTAGTTATCTCTTATCTCAGAATATCTAAAAGAAAATATTACTAACATGCATGTTTGATTGATTTGTTTATAAAAATTGAAAAAGAATAATAACCCAAATTGTAATCCAAATTAAAGCAACCGATTCTTTTATCTTGAATGAAGTGACACCCACGACCTCCAAATCCTAGATCCGCCTCTGCTTGTGTGGGACTTGAGATGCATCTTACATGAGGTGTTTGAATCTAAGTGTTGTCTTTAATCTTCATCTTATTTCTTCTAGATTGGTAGTGTGTTTGGTTTTCAGAATGATTCATTTCCTATTTAAACCCATTTCTCTGTTTATGGTCTTGTGGCTGTCGTGCTCGCCTTAAGTTTGTTTTATTCACCTGTTAATCATGCTGTTTTTGCTGTAAATCTTGTTGTACAATCACGGAAACACTAGGATATTATCGAAAGCTTGAGGCGTGTAAGTCACTATCCTTAAGGATATTTCACCCGTAAGGTGTATCCCTGGATTCAACAAGCTCTTCTAGTATAAAGTAAGAGCAGGAAAACAAAGTTTTTAGAATAATAAAACCCAGCAATAGAAGGAAGAGGAGATGAAGAAATGATTTTCTCTTATGTCTTGTATAAAGCCACTATATGACCAATATATATATATATATATATAATGGAGAAGAAGCTACCAACGAATACAAAGTTATCACAAAATGAATTGAATACCAATTGAAGTAGAAATTGATTGCAGAAGTAACAATCATATTTGATAAAGTTGGTAACAATTATATGTTAGGCAACAGTAAGGCAACATTAATGTATATCCATTTTGAGATAAATTATTATTATTGTTTTAACAACAATCCCCCACATATCTCAAAATAAATATTATATTTTTGCTGGGTTTTCTCAATGAGAATAATGCATCGAATCTGGTGTCTCTTGGACTATGAACCAGTTCTAGATAAAATAAGATTAAACTTACAGAATAGTTGGTGAAGTTTAGAACTTCTATGAACCAAAAATTCTTTTACAAGTGCAGTGTCTTATCTATCACATCATGCCTCCGCATACTTTGTTGTTCATCGCGGTTTTGCGCCAATAGGCTATGCACGTGCCTGGTATTCATGAATGCTCTAGAAATTTGTCACAATTTCATAGGAGCGGCCCCACTCCACACTCATATAGGTCCATTCATCAAGTGTATTCTGCAGAGCAATACACCACCTATAAAGGATATGAATTGGATTAAGATTTTAATCAACATCGCTTTGCCTTGCAGTACTCTTTCACTATGTTCACACACCATAGAAAGGGACATATTTTATAGTGCACCTTATAATCAACTAATGACTTGTTATTACCCATATGAACCTAATTCATGGGATCTCCAATCACATAGGTTGGGTTACGATCATTGTTGATTTTCTCAGTTAACAAAAGTCCCATTCCCCTCGATGTTTTAGATATCACTCTCCTTTGCAAAGGTTTAGTTAGAGGATCAGCCAAATTCATTTTTGACTTTACATAGTCTATGGAAATTATTCCATCTCTTAGCATATGCTTTATCACGTTATGTCTCAAACGTATATGTCTATTTTTTCCATTGAAAGATTTATTTTTTGCTACAGCTATCGCTGCTTGTCAATCACAATGTATTGATATAGAAGGTGTTGGTTTTATTTCAATTGGAATACTCGCTAAGAAGTTTCTCAACCACTCTGCCTCATTAACAACCAACTCTAATGCAACAAATTCAGATTCCATAGTTGATCTAGCAATTATGGTCTGTTTGGATGATTTCCATGTTATAGCACCCCCACCAAAGGTAAACATATAACCACTAGTGAATTTTGTCTCATCTGAATCAGAGATCTAGTTAGCATCACTGTATCCTTCTAGTACAGAGGGAGATCCACTACATTTAATACCATAATACATGGTACCTCTCAAATATTTCAATAGTCTTACCACTGCATTCCAATGATCATTATTAGGATTATGAGTATATCTACTCAATCTACACACACCATAAGCTATATCAGGTCTAGTAAAATTCATCAAATGCATTAGACTACCAATTATTTGAGCATATTTATTTTGAGAAATAGCTTTTCCAAGATTCTTGTTCAATTGATTATTAGCATCAAAAGGAGTGCTCACAGGTACCACATCAAAGTTTTCAAACTTTTTAAGAATTTCTTCCACATAATGTCCTTGAGATAAAATTAAATCATCATTGTCTCTAATTATTTTCATACCCAAAATAACACTTGCTTCTCCCATGTATTTCATGTCAAAATTGGAAGACAAAAAAGTTTTGGTCTTAAGTATGTAGAACTAAAAATAAGCATGTCATCAACATAAAGACATAAAATTACAGAATGACGTATAAATAAATTTATCTACTTCAACAAATGTAAAATCATTATTTAACAAAACTTGATCAAATTTCTCATTCCATTGCTTGGGAGCTTGTTTTGGACCATTTAAAGATTTGATTAATTTACAAACTTTATTTTCTTGACCTTTCACTACACAACCTTCAGGTTGGTTCATATATATTTCCTCCTCTAAATCACCATTTAAAAATGTTGTTTTGACTTCCATTTGATGAATAGATGCCAAAGCAAACAAAACATGAATAAAGGAGATTCTAGTCACAGGAGCATAAGTATCAAAATAATCAACATTTTGTTTTTGAGTAAATCCTTTAGCAACAAGTCTAGCTTTAAACTTATCAATAGAACCATCAGGAAAATATTTTCTTATGAAAATCCATTTACAACCAATGAGTTTAGTTCCCGGGGGTAAATCAACTAACTTCCAAGTATTATTTTGTAAAATGAAATTTATTTTCGATTTAATGGCTTCTTTCCAATGAGGTGCATAAGGAGAAGAAACTGTTTCAAAAAAAGTTAAAGGATCATTATCAACAATATAAGTATAAAAATCATTACCAAAAGATTTTTCTATCCTTGACCTTTTACTTCTCCTCAATTCCTCACTTTCAGAAACATCTTGAAAAATTGGAAAACTAGAATTATTTTCCTTTAGAAAAGTAGATTCATGAGAGATATTATCATGTTTTAAAGGAAAGATATTTTAAAAAAACTCGGCATCTTTTGTTTCAACTATTGTATTGTGTTCAATCACATCACTATTGATAACAAGAAATCTATATGCATCACTATTATTAGCATAACCAATGAACATACAATTAGAAGTCTTGGACCCAATTTTCCTTTTCTTAGGGTCAGGCAACATAACCTTGGCAAGGCACCCCCACACTTTCAAGTATTTCAAATTAGGGGGATCGCCCTTCCATAATTCATTAGGGGTTTTTTCATTTTTCTTGTAAGGAATTCTATTTTGTAAATGACAAGTAGATAGAATAGCTTCACCCAAAGATTATCAGATGCACACGAACTAACAAGCATACAATTCACCATTTCTTTTAAGGTCCTATTTTTCCTTTCAGCTAATCCATTTGATTCGGGTGAGTATGGAGGAGTAACTTCATGAATAATTCCTTATTTTTCACAAAAATCATTAAACAAAATATATTCGCCACCTCTATTAGATCTTGCTCTTTTAATCTTCATATTCAGTTGATTTTCTACTTCTGATTTATATAATAAAAGTATTTCAAAAGCCTCATCTCTATTTCTCAACAAATATACTCTTGTATATCTAGAAAAATCATCAATAAATGTGATATAATATCTTTCCCACCTCTAGTCATAGTTTGTTTCAAGTCTTCCAAATCAGTATGCACTAAATCCAATAAGTTGGTTTCTCTAAAAGTAGAAGCATGAGACTTTTTAAATTGTTTAGCCTCGGCACAAATTTCACACTTATCAATAGTTGAAAAATTAATATTATCAATAAGGATGTCAAAATGCATTTTCTTAATATAAGATAAACTAACATGTCCAAGCCTAGCATGCCATAAATCAAAAGATTCAATCAAATAAGCAGAAGTACTAGCATTTTCATTTATAGCATTTAGTACAAACAAATCACGGTTACACAATCCTTTGCCCACAAAAAATATTATTTTTTGTTAAAATGACTTTATTTGTCTCAAATAAAAATTTTACTCCAGCTTTTCCTAATAAACCCACATAAATCAAATTGGCTCAAATATTAGGAACATGCAACACTTCAGTTAAGACTAAAGATTTTTTGGATGTGAGTTTAAGAGGAACTTTACCTTTTCCAAGAACTTGAGTGGTTCTTGAATCACTAAGATATACAAGTTCTTCTCCTTTATTGACTTGAGGGTAAGACACAAAATTAATTTTATTAGTACAAATATGTCTAGTAGCACCAGAATCTATCACCCAATTACTCACTTAGGCCACAATATTTACTTGGGAAATGACCACAACAAAAACATCCTTTTTTTTCGAAATTAGTTTTTGCCTTATCAAGATTGCCAATTTTCCCAATTCTTTTCAGAATGGTTTTATAAAAAGTTTTGGACTTGTAACCAAGTTTCTTTTCACCAAAAAGAGTAGAGACAATAGTAGAATTACATACCTTATCAACATAGTTCCAAAGGTTGAGTAATTTGCCGAAAACAATTATAGTCGAAACTATAATAAAAATAGAATCACCGAAAAAATTTACCGAATAACCAAGACTTGAAGTCAACACAATCAGCGTAAACCACGTCACTACTCTTGTACGTTGCACTCTTTCCGTGATTCATGACAACAATTTATAATATCCTTCAGATTGTTGTGAATCTTGTTGTACAATCACAAAAACACTAAGATAATATGGAAAGCTTGAGGCGTGTAAGTCACTGTCCTTAAGGATATTTCACCTGTAAGGTGTATCCCCCAGGATTCAACAAGGTCTTCTAGTATAAACTAGGAACAACAAAGTTTTTAGAATAATAAAACCCAACAATTGAAGGAAGAGGAGATGAAGAAATGATTTTCTCATATGTCTTGTATAAAGCCACTATATCACCAAAAAGGATAAATATACCCATGAACTATTGTAAATGGTATGCAAAATCCTCCGTATACTTTTGGGACATTGGTGCCCCTGCCGTCCAAAAACTAGAGCATATATACCCTTTATAATAAAGACATACTGTCACGACCTAAACTGAGTCATGAGTGGCACCCACACTTAACCTCCTAGGTGGGCGAACCAATGAATTCAACCCCCACTTATATTTATCATTCAACTTACAAAATACTAACCATAAGGCGGAAGCTTAAATCTTATTAGTGTAAGAAACACAAATCCATTAAAGTCTACTATATGTCATTCCCAAAACCTGAAATTCATCACATCAATGACATCTAATCTTCAAATACTAAGTCTAAGAGTATTAAGACACCAAGATAAATGAATAAAATTGTTTATGTCCGAAAACTAAGGACATCATGCCATGACCAAGAGAATCCAACACGAGCTTGAATGAATAGCTCACCCTAGAACCTGATATGCTGGAGACTGGCTAGAGCTGAGGGAAAGTCGAAGTCGTTGCACTCCACAAAAGAGAAACAAAGAAAAACACAAGTAGGGCTCAGTACAGGACAACATGTACTGAGTAGATATCATCGGCCGAATCAAAATAGTAACTAATATGCATAAAGTAATAGTATAAAATCAACTATAGCACTTAACAGGTGATAAACAACAAATAACATGAACAAGTGACAACTGAAGCAAGTATGTAATCAATCACAATATCAAGGACACACACGAGGACTCATGCCTCCACACCACGCTCGTTTGGGAAATGGGTTCTTTGAGATTGAGTACATTCAGTTAATTCAATATGTTTTCCTCTTAATGTTACCGTTTTGGAACGTGACACCCCGATCCAATAATACCATGTCGGAATGTGACACCCCGATCCAATAATACCGTGTCGGAACGTGACACCCCGATCCAATAATACCATGCCGGAATGTGGCATCCGATCCAATAATATCATTAATTTATCACCACTTTTCACTTCATTAACAATAGTTCAGCAATCCTTCTTTATTCATGGCATCACTTCGATAGAGAGGGTTCAAGATTATAAATTTCACGGTCTCAAGATTTCAGATCAATCACAAACCACACAACCAAGCGACACAACCACACAATCACGTACATAGAGAACTTCACAATATCTCTCAATGCATATCAATCACTATTAAGAGTCTATCTATCAAATAGAATAAACCATAACCTACCTCTACTGAAGAACCGAAGTCAAGCAAGCTACTTCTCCAACACTTTTCCTTTCCTCAATGCCTCCAAACGTTTCTAATCTATCAGGTATATATGCATAATTTGTAAGTTAACGAGTCTATAGACATCATATTACTCTATGTCTAGCCTAGACCCAAAACTCACCTAATTCTATAATCAATTTCCTAAAATTCAAACCTAAGGGTAAGTCTTAATTCCTCCAATTAGCACAACTTTAATAGTAATTATATATTATAATACACCTAATATTTTACTACCAATCTCAATATATCAAACCTTGATTTAATATGTCATAACAAAATTATAATATTAAAAATTAGGCCACTGGTTACGAAACCAGTGGCAGGTTAGCAACACCATGAACCCAATTTAACTTTTACGTATAGAATCAAAATTGATTAACAATTGTAAACAACACACTAGTTGTTGGTCATTAATGATTGTCTCAACTTTCGAATCACCATTCACCTTTAATTCTTCAACCAATCAGTACCTTTCTAACACTAACTCTAATCAATCATATATACCAACTAAAAATTACCCCAATAGCCAATTCTATTCTTTCTTTTTCACCAAACGATTCAAACATAATAATAATTATAATAACTGTATAATCTCTATCCATATCTACAATACGAAGAGTTAGATATGGTTACCTGATGTAGTTGGAACGGTTTTCACCGAAGTCCTCTTAGAGAGGATACTGCTTTTCTTTTAATTATAATAATAATTAGGGAAATTAATTATGAACCACTAGATAATTAAATAACTACTAAATCTTACTAATTTATTTCTACACATGGGCCATGTGGTAAGAGAAATACTAAATTATGGACTTAGCCCATTAACCACCAACTAATAAGAATTAATCATTTAAGAGATATCTGCTAACTAAATAATCGTAGTTAAATAACTCGTTCAAAATTACCATTTAAATTTATGGGAAGAGTCGAAATAGTTCTAATACTCACAACGACCAAATGGGTCATTATATCAGATGTCAATTTACCCATCGTTCATCCTCGAATGATCAAAAGAAAGCGAGGGTAAGAAAGGGTACCTGAATCGATAAAAAGGTATGGATATATTTCATGCATATCAATCTCACTCTCTCAAGTGTACTCTTCAGCCGACCGATTCTCCCACTAGACCTTGACACAACCATGATTCTCCCACTAGACCTTGACACAACCATCAGGGCAAATATTTTCTAACATAACCATGATAAGATCCTGAATCATTATTGGCTACAATCAGGAGTGAACCTGAACCAGCCACCACACACTCATAATGTACAAACCATCATAGATCTTATCAAGATTACATCCTCACAACAAAATATTTCCTCAAGCTTAAGCTATAAAAACATGATCTTTAGACATCAAGTAATCATCTAGGAGAATCGAACTCATCTGATCCAAATATGAAAATGATCAAGTAACCACCATCGAGTGATACAGCCAAGCATACATAACTTCTAACAACACTGTCGAAATGCTAGATTAGTAGCTATTATAGACAAACCTTAAGAATGACAAAAGTAGACCCCAAGGTCCCCACATTCAATCACACATAGCCAAAACATGATATCTGTAACACCCCGCATCCGAAAATAGACAAAACAATAGTTTTCCAGAAACTACAGGTGCAACCTACGGTTGCCACCCACGGATCGTAGGGTGACCCACGACCCGTGCTGGTGTGTAACATCTCGTAAATTGAAATAACTAGGAAGAAGTTAAGAATTGGAAATAGCCATTTTTGGAAAGTATATAAAAATCTGGAATCTTTTTTAAGTATGTTAAGTTTGGGTTTTTGGTCAATTTCAAACGACCGTAACTCCTAGTTCAGGATGTGTTAGGTGTGTTTCCAGATATCGTAGGAAATATCTTGGAATAATCTTTCCAACGCCACCGAGTTTGCGCAATTTTGAGTTCGTATGAGTGAGATATTCCCATTTGAAGTTGGGCTGTTCAAATAAGGAAAGTCAAACCGAATTTTGGAAGGGTATTTTGGTCTTTACCATACCCAATTAAATTAATTCATTTTTGGTAATTACTTAAGGGTATAAACTGAACTTGGTCAGTTTACGCTTTTGAAAAATTGAGTTAGGGTTTTAGAGAAGAGAAAAGAAGAGGAGAAAAGAGGAGAAGAAGCAAGAACATCAATTCTCGAAGCTAAGATTGTGGATTTCGTCAAAGGGTGATCCCTACGAGGTATGTGTGTAACGACCCTAAAAACGAACTAGTGAAACTAGAGCCTCACATGTGAGTTTGGAGTTGAGAACTTGATGAAATGATGAGAAATGACAGTGACGTCCGGAAACTAGTCGTTCGAACTAGGGAGTTGTAAGGGTCTTGTCGTTGAAGTTTGGAGTGTTGTTTAAGGGCTTAAGGGGTTGAT
>JAJOOD010021627.1:0-22043 GCA_029582525.1 Solanum tacnaense
CCTCCTAAACTGACGGATATCTTAGCATAAGAGATTTCCTTTTCAACCGATCAAGTCGAACTACAAATAGTATGATTCCCTAAGTTGGGGGATATGTAAACGGGACCAGTGTTGAAAACTCGGTTATACTCTGAAATTCTCTCATAAATCTTATTCCCGAGCTTTCTGTTCCTTTCGTAATTCGATATTGGGATAGCTTTTGAATAATTTTGGAATCTTGCGTTAAATCAAGTGTATCGAACTACCAGTGGCATGAATTCTCATATAGCCTGAGATATGTAGGAAACTCATTTTCGGGGTTCAGCCATAATTCCTAAAGTCCGTACCAAAATTCCTTTCTGAAGGATGAAATGTGGTCTGTCAAAATTGGATTCGTCAATTTCATTTGCCTCGAATTTCTTTCATCAATCCAAGTCAAACGGGGGACAACTGTTGACACCCAATTTCGACCCTCCACGATAGGAATTAATTTTTGAGCTTCTCAATTTTCAAACAATTCGGAATAATTAATTTTAATTAAAAAAATTCAAATTTTAAAGTGATTTCAATCATTTTATAATATTTCTTATTGTTTCACTGTTAATCTTGTCTGATTGGCTGTGAGTTAGTGCAATTGTGAATTTTCTAAATCTAGAATGTAGGTTCTCACAGTCTGTTATGCAGGGGTTGTTTCATTCATTTTAGCTGCATGAATTGTGTGGGTTGAGTAGTTTTACCTCTTATTTTGTATGGTGTTTGTTCTATTCGAGTTCATTTAAATAGTATGGTTCATATATTAGTTATTTGCAGTTCTAATATCTCATTCATAATAGCGTTGGTTGTGCAGTCTCCATTACTTCTCATGTTGAGTCGATTCATCTCAAGTTTGTCTTGATCTAACTAAGTTAAAGACTAAGTCGATAATTTGCTGGAGCATTCACTTGTGTCTGCTTGCTTTGTTCCATTTTTCCGCTATTTCTAAGTAGGTTTGTTGTTTGTATTTCTTCACCATTTTCATCATGAACCATGCTAATCTTTGAAGTGTCAGTAATTTGTACCTATGAGTCATGACTTGATAATGTATGACATGTTTGAATCAAGCATTTGCCTTCATTTTTATTCAAAAAGTTTTTTACCAACAGTTGTTTGCCATTTACAGTGAAGTTTGTATAAATATGAGGTAGTATTTTCTTCCAGTTGCTGGTTTGTTTCTAGTTCTTGCTCCTTTCCAAGTTGCTAGCATTATCTGCTACTTTACTCATTCCATGGAATATATTTGTTATACTACAAGAAGCCTGTTGCTAATCCTTTTTATAGTAAAAAGCAAATTCATCCTTTCCTCATCATTTGGATGAGTTTTAGGCTAAAAACATCCTTGAACTATGACTCAAACTTAAAGTACATCCTTGTGTTACTATAGCGAACAAAAAACATCCCTTAACTAATTCAAAAGTTGCAAAATCATCCTTCTGTTTAGTTTATGTTAAAAACTAATACATAAAAATCACATTATTCTCTCTTTTAATTTTGCAATTCTTGTCCCTTCTGCCCAACCATCTTTCACCATGTATAAGTCTTCATATTCTTTTTTCAACAACCAAAGAAAATTCATCTGATAAATATACATTTATGCACAATTGTGTGGAATCATTGAAATGCAATGAATAGGAAAAAGATGGAGTATTTCTTCAGTTTCCTGCAAGATATATACTGCCCAGAGTTTTTTTTTTCTTTTTTTATTTTTACATTATAGAGCTTTTAATCAATAAAAGTGGACATTGGTGATGATTTATAGTGGAAATAATTAGTGAATTTTATTTTATTTCAGTACCAACACTTTCAATTCTTTGGATCATTTTACCAAACAGGTAAAGGGCATTTTAACACTAACTGGATCTTTGTTATTGTGTGGTTATTTGTAGTTTACCAAAAAAATACACTAATCGCTTTCAAGATGAAGAGAATTAAATCAATCCATCCCACTCAAAAATTACATTAACCAATTAAAACACTATTGGATAGAGAAGGACTATGGACTCAATTTTGGCCTTGATTTGTGAAGCACATGAACTATATCCAGTGTAGAAGATAAATTCTGTCAAAACTATAGCTCTTCAATTGGAAATAGTGTAAGGAGTTGGAGCATATGATTTCTCTGTCCAAAGGCAAGCTCTAGGATTTTTAGAATAAACAAAAAGTTCTACGGAAGGTTGAAGACGATAGAGAAGGATAGAAATAGGGACCTTTGAGGTGGGGGAGTCACGACTTTGGCACTTAATTTTTGACAGAAACTAAAGGAAGGATTTTTATTGCAACTTTTAAATTGTTAAGGGGTGTTTTTTGTTAATTGTAGTAACAGAATGATGTACTTCAAGTTTGGGTCATAGTTCATGGATGTTTTTAGACTAAAACTCTCATTTGGATTCAGTGAGCATTAAAAAAAATCATTTAATTATGTCATTTTATTTTTCTCTTTATGATAAAATTATTACTTGTCTGCCCAAGACCTTAATACATTAGTTCCGGTGTGATTTTCTTTTCTTTTCTCGTTTGTTTGTTTATATGAGTTGGTGTAATAATTTTTTTATGTGTTCTTTTCTCATGCCATTGAAATTTGAATTCACTAATATATTTCCTCTGTTCTCTGTTGTATGTGAACTCCATTTGAGTCCTTTTGGACTCCGTTCCTCTCCCCTTGCATTTTGAAATGGGCCATAAAGGCTCGAACACCTACCATCTCGAGTCAGCTCATTTGTCAACTCAAAGATGCTAAAGTACAGGTTGAAAATGCAGAAGATTACAGCGGCGGGAACAGGTTGTAGGTCCTAAAGTCCAAGGGAATGAACTATATACAGTCGTATACACTAGTATACAAGCCAAGATATTGGTATACAA
This sequence comes from Solanum tacnaense, assembly GCA_029582525.1. NCBI lineage: Eukaryota > Viridiplantae > Streptophyta > Magnoliopsida > Solanales > Solanaceae > Solanum > Solanum tacnaense. Next base: position 2,875 of record JAJOOD010021627.1, read on the forward strand.
CGTGAAAAAATGCAAAAATACAGGTGTACAGATCTAAAGGTGGATATACAGGAATAAATGCAGGGATTCATGCCCAAAATACATTATGTATACACTGATATACACTCACCGTATACAGTTTCTTAAATCTGAAAATGGGCAAGAGTTAACATATAATTATAACATGTCCAGGCAACAAAAAGATTGGGCTGAGAAGAGGCCCAATCGATGCAGTTCTCTTTAGTTATAGTACAAATTTTAGGAATCACATAGTTTTAATATGAAATTACAATATATCCCTATTTACTTTGTAATTACATTAATCTCTGAAAAAGTAAAATAAACCGGATACATAATATGTAGCTCGAATACATTAAAAACTAGCAAGGATACATTATAAAATAAATTGGATACATAATATATAGCTCGGATACATTAAAAACTAGCTCGAATATATTAAAAACTAGCTCGGATACATTGTAAAATTAAAGGATTTTAGAGGTTTTTAGAAATAGAAGGGAATATTGGAAATAAGGGAAACATAAGACGTGTATTTCAGTAATTTTTCCTTAGTTAATTAGGACAAGTTTCTTTTGGGCCCAAACAGAAAAAAATGGCATGCAATAGATTTTAACTAAAATGGGTCAAAGTCCATTAATTTGGGTAATTTGTTAGAGCTAGGACAGGTGGGCAAAAAGCCCAATTACGTGAATTTTGGCAAAGAGCCCAAGTTCAAATTATTTTCTTTTCTTTATTTATTTGTTGTATTGACTAACTTTTTATTTGTTTTATTTTTTTTAAATTAAATTCTCAAAAGAAAGTCATTTCTCAGTTTTTAAGTTCAAATTGAAATATTCATATTTTATTTATTAGTTGTCTTGCCAACATATGAGTTACTTTCCCTAAAATTCCCTTTAGCTTATTTCCTTTCAAATAAAAAAGGTATTTTCTTACTTACTTAATTTTAAAAATTAGTCAAGTTGTTGGTCAACCGCACGTTAGCGGACATTTCGAGGGCTGAAACCTTCTCGAAATGTAAATTGAATCTGAACCCTTTTTGGATTTCAAATGATTTTTCTCTGTTTTAAAATCTCTTGAAAAATTGTAAGTTTTCTTAATTTCTTTTAAAAAAATTAAGTGGCGACTCTCTTTGAAAATCATTTTTTCTTTAAAACTTAAGTTAAGTTGATTTTTGAAAACTAAAGTCTTTTTTATTTCTAAAACAGAAGAAAAACTGATGACTGGCATTCCATAAAGGCTCTCCACCAATGGTTTACTTCACCCTGAAGTTGGAAAGTCACGAACTCAACCCCTTGTTGTTGCAGAATGCCCAACTTCTAAAGCCTCTCACAGCAGTCCAAGATGAATTCAAAGGCATGATCACTTTCATAACAATGGAACACGGGAGTCTTAAGCTTCAAAAGCTTGGTCAACATCTTATGTTCAATACCTATCATCGTAGGTCCAAGTAACGGATAGAAGAGAGAATCATTACTTGAGTCCCCATCCATCTTAGGAACCATAGTAACCACATAATGAGTAACTAGAACCTAAGTAGCCTACACACTGGGAGTGGCTCCAGTACCAACCAACACACTTAGGAAGGCTAACACTTGTTGGATCACTCCAACGTCTATAGAAGGAAGACCTGCAACCCCAACCTGTGTTCTCACATGTGGTCCAACCTCAAACTCAATCTCTATCTCCAACTCCGCTTCCTCATGATCCTTGGGTGGGGTGGGTTCACCTCACGTGGTAGATTCCATGTCGGTGCTCCACCTCTAGCAAGTGTTGCCCATGCTCTGCCTCTTCCTCTGCCTCTGCCCCTACCTCTACCTCTGCCTTTATCGTTCCCTCTCAATGTTGGGTCAGCTACTGGCTCTGTTGATAGATCTACTGTCTTTGCACTTTTATATCTTGTGTCAACCATCTACAAATAGAAGAGTGGAAGAAGTTAGATATTGAATTGGATCACCAGTTATCAATTGAAATCAAGTTGTAGCATGAAGGGAGAAAGAATAGAGGATTTTTCTAAATTACATAGCCTCTTACAAAAAAGTACAAACATTTTTGTACCATTCTACTTGAATCTATTAGAATCAATTTGGTATGACGAGATCTATGGATCTAGGGACTTGATACCAACTTTGTCCCGACCTAGACCATAGTGAATGGAACCCACACAAAACCACTAGGTGGGAGAACCAACTACCAACCCAAATGTAACCCAACACTCCAATTATTAAAACCAAGCACTAATTCAATATTAAGAAACCAATTCAAAAGTAACCAAGTAATTGATTCCCCAACAACTCAATCAATAGTCAAAACATTTATGTTGAAATAAACCCCTAAGAACTAAATATTGTAGTACCAAAACTCAAGATAATCAATGATGGGCATGCAACCCCGAAGCAAAAATATAAGTCTAATAGTGCAAAGTGTCTACTTTTGGAAACATTGTGAGATCTTTACCGATCATTGTAGCCTTAAGTATCTTTTTACTCAGCTGAATCTGAACTTGAGGCAGCACAGATGGTTGGAATTGTTGAAGGACTATGACATCACCATTTTTTTTCATCCGGGCAAGAAAAATGTGGTAGTGGATGTTTGAGTCGAAAGACACCTAGTATGGGTAGCTTAGCCTTTCTTAAGGCGAAGGAAAGACCTTTAGATTTAGGGGTTCAATCATTGGCTAAAGTGTTGGTTTGACTCGATATTTCTTCACCTCACCGTGTTTTATCCTTCATTGAGGCTAGGTCTGCTTTGATGGATCAGAGTCATGCCCACCTGAGGATGACAACTTGAGAGTGGGACAAAGTGCTGAAATGTAAAGCTAAGTCAGTTTCTCTTAATCGTGAGGGGGTTTTGAGGATTTGTGGTCGTGTTTGTGTTTTCAGAGTTGGTGGTTGGCTTCGTGAGATATTAGAGGAGGCTCATTGTTCTAAATACTCTATTGACCAAGGGGATGCCAAAATGCATCAGAATTTAAAGCAACGCTATTGGTGTGTAGGTATGAAGAGAAATATTATGGATTTTGTGGCCAAATGTTTGAATTGTCAGTAAGTGAAGTATGAGCATCAAGGACCGGGTGGTACGATACAAAGGATCCCCACCCCTGAGTGGAAGTGGGGGAGTGCATTACTATGGACTTTGTGACTAGATTACCCTTCACTTTGGGTAAATTTGATTCTTGGGTTATTGTGGATCGGTTGACCAAGTCAGCACATATCATTCCGGTGAAGATTAACTATAATGCAGAGCAGTTGGCTAGGATCTACATTCGTGCGATAGTTCAGTTGTAGGGAGTGCCCATTTCTATTATGTCTGATAGAGGTGAACAGCTCACCTCTCGTTTCTCGAGTTCTATACAGGATCAGATGGGTATCAAGCTTTAGTTGACTAACGCTTCCAATCCTCAGACTGATGGTCAATGTAAGTAGACAATTTAGGTGCTTGAGGATATGCTTCAGGCTTATGTTATGGGCTTTGGTGGTCATTAGGATCAATTCCTACCTCTTGCGGAGTTTTCCTATAACAATAGTTAACATTCAAGCATTGAGATGGCACTGTTTGATGATTTGTATGGGAGGAGGTTCAGATCACCCGTGGGGTGGTTTGATTCATTTGGAGTATGACCTTGGGGCACTGATTTGTTGAGAGACTCATGGATAGAGTGAAGTTGATTCAACAATGCCTTGTGACTATGGAGAGTAGGCAAAAGAGTTGTGGAAATAGGCGTGTACAGGATGTGTCCTTTACTATTGGTGAACGTGTTTTGCTTAAGGTGTCACCCACCAGGGGTGTGATAAGGTTTAGAAAGAAAGGAAAGATCAGTCTACAGTTCATTGGATCTTTTGAGACTTTGGGGAAGTGTGGGGAGCTAGCCTATAAGTTAGTTTTGTCTTCAAGCTTTTCAGTGGTCCACCCCCATGTTCCACGTGTCGATGCATAAGAAATATCATCATGATGATTCTCATGTTATTTAGTGGGGTTCAACTTCTTTGGATCAAAATATGTTTGTTGAGAAGGATTTGATTGCTATCTTGGATAGGCAGACTAGACACTTGAGATCCAAGCATATTGACTCAGTAAAGGTGCAGTCGATGCACATTCCAGTTGAGGAGGCAACATCAAAGATGGATTTCGACAAGCATCGTAGATACCCTCAACTTTCCCCTTTGAGATATCTTATATTGCTTTTCGTTCGAGGATGAACACATGTCTTAATGGGAGATAGTTTAATGTCTTTTTCTTGTAAATTTGCTTTGAAATGTGAAATGACCATTTTTCCCTTTCCCTTAGCATTTTCATGCTTAGTTTGTTTTTCAAAAATAGTTAATGTGGTCACTGATGCGATTGGGTGTGTTTTTGGTGATATAACCCTTCTTAAGTTGAGAATTTATGATAGGGTTGACTTTGGTCAATATTTTTAGTTCCAAGCATCGATGGAAATTTCGTCAATTCTATCGTGTCTCAAACGTTGGCTTTGATCTAGTTAGGTTATTAGTAAGGTTTCTTAGGCCTTAGGTTGAGTTTTTGGTGTTTGGGTGAGAAGTTGAGTTTTAATGCTTAAGAGTTATCAGAGAATCATTTGACCTATTTTCATAAATTCGATGATTCCATTGAGTCTGGAATGTCAAATTTAGTAGGGTGGCATGTCCATTTTATTTTTATTGAACTCCGAACGATTTCTTAGTTCCATTCAGCGGCATTTTTTCCTTGTGTTGAGTTATTCATTTTCAATTTTTGGTGTAGATCATTTTGACCTTCGCGATCATGACCCTTAGGCTCAAGATCGCAATATGTCTTCTCTGTGGCCTTCGCGATCACAGCCTATAGGCTCGCAATCTTTATGAAGCTTTTTCTCTCTTAGTCTTTACAATCGCGTACCATGGGGCCTAGCAATCGCGATGTAATCTTTTGTGCCCTTCACGATCATATGAGTTAATGGTGTGCAATCATGATGATCGTTTTTCACCTAGACAGAACCTAAATTTGGGATTCTTCCCATTTTTATCATTTCCACCATTTTCAATCTTTGGGAGCCCGGGGGAGGTGATTCTTCGGAGCATTTTTTAGAAAAATCGTGTGGCTAAGCTTTATTTATCCATTCCTTCTTGATTGCATCAATTTTTATCATCCAAAACACTTTTAAATCTTGTTTTCAATGTTATTTTGGTGGGGGGGGGGTGTTTCCCCTAAGTTAGAAAATTGGAATTTACATGAATTGAAACCCATTTCTTGATCGTTTTTAATGGTTTTTCAACCATGAACTCGCCTTGGCTTGTATAACTTGGTTTTCAACCAAAACCCAAATCTGATTTCACCATTTTGGTTTCTGTAGTAATTTTTGGACTATTTTACCCCCAGCTCCTAATCCCATCAATATGGGTATCATTGGGCTCTTTACATGAACTATTTCCATTCTTGATAGTTGAGGATTGTTTCGGAGATCAAGTGGTTGAGAAAGTGCTCCTATAGATTCATTTGAGTGAAGTTCGGCCTTCAAGGTAGGTTTGGCTATCCCTCTTTTACACGAACATGAGTAATTAACCTTCCTTAGGAAAACAACTGTGAAATGAGTAGTAGTATAAGTCTTAGAAGTTGGTAAGTTTTGACCTCCTTGTTTAGTTCATATGATGCCTATTTGTGATGTTTAACCTGTGTGGAGTCTTGTGTGATATCTTTAATTATTGTGGGAAACCTATGATATTTGAGTATATACCCGAGGGAAGGGCTGTGGTCTATCTTTATATTTGACATCGAGATGCCCGAGTTTTGGTCTAGAGTTGATTTTTAAAAAACTTTAAAATGAAAGGAATGCTTTCTAAGTGCTAAATTTTGATTTCAAATGGATCCCTCCACTGTCCCTATCATTTGAGAATGTGTTTCGTGACTTATTGAGTTTGGAAACTTGATACTATTTGAAATATTTGATAAACTGATTATTCCTTTGTGTTGTATGTGTTGTGATGCATTCATCCTCATGCAACATATCATTTTTCATGGAAATATGAGAAAGTAGAGAAATACTATCTTTTTGAGAAAGAATATGTGACACCTTACTTATATGCTTGATCATGAGCTAGGTGGCAAGTTGATGAGATATTGAGATTATGATATTGGTATATGGACTGCAAGTCCCCCATGGTTCCTTGTCTGGGCTAAATGCTCGGCAAGGTGAGTAAAACTGATTGGGCGACGCCCTTGGTTCCACCCCATCATCCCATTATTTCATCATCTCATTGCATCGCATTGGCCAACTATGTAACTTGCTTATATGTTGATTTGAATATTATTTGTACCCTTTTGTGTTTACTTTATTCGTGTCGTTATTATATAAATTGGCAGCATCGATGCCGAAATGGTACTTTTCTACCTGTAGGTGGAAGTGTTTCATAGTTTATTTCTTAAGTTTATTCAGTTGCTTGTACTCAGACGGTCTAACCTATTGAGTACATCTGGATTGTACTCACCCCAAACTTTTGTTATCCTTTTGATGCAGATCCTAGTCAGTATAATCTTCGTAGCGGCTGATCGGATCTAGTGGTTTCTTCTCTTTTGGAGTTTTCAGATCCTTCTTTGCGGATCTCCATTGGTCTACATCTATCATTTACAGTTTTTAATGTCCTTACGACGACTTGAGATGTATTTCAGAATCTAGAAATTTATTAGATGCTCTTTATACTTATGCTACTAGGTTTTGGGAAATTCTTTGTTGTTTTCTATCGTTTGTGGTCTCACATCCCTTTGGGAGTCTCATATATGTTTTTATTTAGAGTTACACACCATTTTTAGGTTCCCGTGGTGTGTGACATCATGACCTCGGTTGGGTCATGACAGATGCGAAATAAACTCTCAAGAAGTTGCTCAATTCATTTGATAGTTTGGTTGTTGGAGTTGCCTTTACTCGACTCCCTCTATCAAGTGAGATCTCTAGTGTCATCTTTTTTTCCCATTGACTATTACATTTTTCAAGATATTTTTTCTAAATTTTTCGCGAATTTGTTTGATTCCAATTGAATCTATATCTATTTTTATAAATAAATGAAAATCCAATTCAAACTATTATTTTAATGTAAAATATGATGGGGGGTGTCTCTTTATTTATATTTGTAATTTCTAAATTGCAACTTTAGAAATTATTCATAAATTTCTTTAGCTTAAGTAACCACAAAATTTGTCTGAGGCCAATCCATAAGACCAACCATTGTCTCCGAAGTTTAAGAGTAATGGACTCACTCCTCTATCATTCCCCGCTTAAATAATAGGCTTAGCTAGCATGGTACTAGGCTCAAACCTGAAATCTAAGTCACAATCCCCTCAAGCTTTGCCACTTGAACTAGGAATTGGGGGAGATCCTAAAGCTATGGTCTAGATGCACCTTTATTAGGAAAATGACTAATCTATTATTCTCCAAATTGACCTTTCCCATAGCCCAAAACCATTTTATCATGCAGGAAACTACTCTAACATAATTATTGATAGAATGAAAACTCTCAAAGGAATTCCATAAGGATTCATGGCTAGGCCCTTCCATTAGACTTCTTGTGATCCATCAGAACTTAGAGAGATTTATTTTTCAAAATTATGAAATGATGTTAGATTATTTATTAGGTGATGAGGGTATGTATATCTATATATTATTTATTAAATAGTGAGAATATATATCTAAATCTTTTTTAACTAGAGATGTATCTGCTTTAAATCGTACGATAAAGTTAAGGGATATACATATCCTTTTTTCCCTTTTTTATCGTATCAATATAAATTAATATATTATAAGAAATAATTTAATGGAATTTAAATTCATTTAAAGTGTCCAAGAAACGGTCATCACCTAAAAATGTATGTGATGGCTCGTGTCTATTCCCACCATGACAAGTCAGCTCAACCCAACAAAAATGAAAGAAATGCAGAAATATAATAAAACAGAACAAGACAAAAGGCGGAAAACTTATTCATTCTAAACAATACCCCAAAACATGATTATCAAGTGTACAAGCCATTAATAAAAATACAGAATTCAAAAGATAAATACAAGTCTCAGACTTTGTTTCTCAAGTAGAACAAAGTTTGATGAAAAAAAGGGCCCGCCAAGATGACAAGCAGCTACCTCTCATAATCATTCACAAGCCTCAACTGTCAGAAGAAGAAAAAGAAGATCACACAGGTCCGGGCATGGAACCTACACAAGTGTAGAAGCAATGGGTGAGTACCAACAACACGGTACCCATCAAGCAACCTACTAAACAAGACAACTAGCTAGAAAATGAATAACTCTTACTCTCCAACCGAACCTCCTCAAACTATAATTTGCACACAGAAATCAACACAACTTAGGAATTCTACAATACACGGCCCGCGCGACTTCATATTCACAGTCTAATAAGCACAATTCAACAATTTAAGAAAATCAAACAAGTCAACCTCAAAGTCAAGTGGTTAGCTCACACACAACAAGTACATCAATCTGAAATTTCAAGAAAGTCGCGCATAGGAATCAAAGGTATCAAGTCACAATACTCAACCTCTTGCCGGAACCATTTCCCATCAGCTTTATAAACCTTGCCGGAAATGATCTTGATCTAATAACACTCACCGAAAATGACCTCGGCCTAATCACACTCACCGAAATGACCTCGGCCTACTCACACTCGCCGTAAATGACCTCGGCCTAACACTTGCCAGCAAAGACCTCGGCATAAATAAAACTTGTCGGCAATGACCTCGACATCATAATCATCACATGTCTCATAATGGTGTTCAACGATCAATGCATACAAACAATGTCACACCACATAGAAGAGACAACAAATTTCACAATTCAAGTCCACATTCATGTTTTCAAGCATTTCATCAATCAATCAATAAAGGAACAATAAGGCAATTTATAACATCATTTTCAACACATAGACTTTTTCATTTCAACCCTATTTATTCATTTAGATGTAACAAGTGGACAATATAACCCTTCACATCATCCCATTACTCCCAACACACAAGCAACAAACGAAGTATACGAATTCAACAAGAATACAAGGTTTAGGAAGCCATTTGCCATAAATCAATCAACAATCACTCCAAGAGTTGAGCCTTCCCCTTCCAAATCACTTCCAAAGCCAAATAATCTAAAAAAATCAAGTATTCACAATCACCCATCGGAAACAACACTTCCCACATCAATCATGTAAAGAAATGGGTCAATCAACTCAAAACCCAATATCAAAATGGAGGTTTGAATCCAAAAAACAATACTTGAAAATGATGTTTAAGGCTTTAGGAACTCATTAGTGAAAATCATTTGGCAAAAGGGATCAAAAACCACTTCAAAATCACCATTTTACTAAATCCTTGGATTCTTGAAAAACCTTGTCATTAACCCATCAAAATCTCACATTTTGATGTTACACCTCATAATTAATCAATGGAAAATGAAGGTTTAAGATCAAGAAAACCTACCCAACTAATCTAGCACATAAAATCCTTTCAATATTCTCCACCAAGGGTTCACCAAGTTCAAAAATGTTGAAAAGGGGCTTAAACCCCAAAATTTGCAGCAAAAACCATCCCAGGTAAGCGGAGGTCGCTTAAGCGATGGCTGCTTCGCATATGTGAAAGTTAACAGGGGTTGACCCTTCGCAAAAGGAACTCAAGCCTCATTGAAGCAAGCCTCGCAAAAGCAAGCCAACTCTCACAAAAGTGGAGGTGCACTAGAACTTAGACATCAGAAAAATCAGCTAACTCTCAAAACATCGAAACGACCCTCGAAATTCGTTCGGAACCCCATACACAGAAATGAAATATGCAAGTCAATTATACTTGACATTTTGGACTCTATGGAACCATGAAAACATGAATCTGGGTCTCCTCAATGTGACATCCGTGAAAACCACAAGAAACTAACTCACACCCAAAAAGGATAAAACAAGCTCAGTACCTCATAAAAATCAATCAAGACCTCAGCTAGGCCTAAAATTATCCCCCTAAATTCAATGGAACTCTCTGAATTATGATATGAGCATTCGAACCCCAAATATTGGCAAAAATCAACTCAAAGGCTAAATTTCAACAAATTTACAACTTAGGACCTCAAATCCTCAAAAAGGCTTGGAAACTTAAATTGTCAACTCTCACAACTTAGATTTCACATTTGGGGACTGATGGAATTGACGTGATTCCATTCCAATACTCAATACTCCAAAAGACCCTAAAAACCACTTTCTTAAGAACTTAGCCTTTAAAACTCACAAACTTACCAAATTCTCAACCTTTAACTCAAAGTTTAAAACCAACATTTCAAACTCAATCATAGAGACTTGGGGACAATATCTGAATGGGAAAAAATGGTAGATTGATGAAACTTTCCAAAAAATGATCGACCGGGTCATTGTATTATCCACCACTAAAATACATGTTCATCTTCGAACATAAATCAAAAGAAAGTACCTAAAGCTTCGAAAAGTTGAGGATATCTGACACACATATCTGACTCCATCTCCCAAGTCGCTTCACCAATTGAATGATGCTTCCACTACACCTTCACTGAGGTCATCTCTTTAGTCCTAAGCTTCCAAAATTGCCTATCCAAAATGGCTATAGGCTCCTCCTCAAAAGATAATAATAGACCCAACTTAACTGAATCAAGGTAAAGTGCATGTGACTTATCTGGCACGTACTTCTGAAGGATGGAGACATGAAACACTGGATGCACAGTTGACAAGCTAGGTGGCAAGGCCAACTTATAGGCCACCTCTCCCACACGACTCAAAATCTCAAAGGGTCCAATGAATCAAGGGGTAAGATTACCTTTCTTTTTTAACCTCATCACACCCTTCATGGGTGACACTCAGAGCCAAACATGATCACCATCCATGAATACTAGGGCTCGAACTCTCCGATCTACATAACTCTTCTATCGACTCTGGGCTGTCAACAGTCTACCTTGGATCAAACGTGCTCCACAACATCTCTAAGCAAGTCTGTATCTAATGAATCCATCTCAGCCAAATCAAATTATCCGATTGGAGATCTACATCGTCTGTAATACAATGCCTCAAATATGGTCATTTGAATACTGGAATGACAATTGTTGTTATAGGCAAACTCTACTAAGGGAAATTATTGATCCCATCTATCACCAAAACCAATCACACAAGCTCGGAGCATGTCCTCCAACACCTGATTTGTTTACTCGGACTGACCATCAGTGTAAGGATGGAAAGATTTACTCATATCTAACCGAGTACCCAAACCATATCTGCAAAGCCTTTCAGAAATGGGAAGTGAACAAGGAATCTCGATCGGAGAGAATAGAAAGTGGGACTCCATGTAATCGCACAATCTAATTTATATGAAGCTCGACTATTTTCTCCATCGTATACTTCACCTGCACTCCGATGAAATGGGTGGACTTGGTCAACCTATCAACAACCACCCAAATAGAATTATAACCAACCACGGTGATAGAAAGTCCCACAACAAAGTCCATAGTGATCCACTCCCACTTCCAAGTAGGAATAGGCATCTTCTAAGATATACCTCGAGAGAGCTAGTGCTCACACTAGACCTGTTGGTAAGCCAAACACCTTGAAACAAAATCTGCAATATATTTCTTCAAACCACACCACCAATAGTGCTGGCGCAGGTCATGATACATCTTCGCCGCACCCGGATGGATTGAATATCGAGAAAAATGGGCCTCCTCAAGAATTATTCTAACCAACTCACCCACCTTGGGCACACAAATCCTTCCTCCAATCTGTGAGACACCATAAGAAAATGATAGACTCCTTGGTTTCCCCTCTCATCACCTTGTCTCGAATGAGACATAGTTTCTCGTCATGAAATTAGTGCTCATGAATCTGGTCAACTAAAGAAGAACTAGCCTAAACAAAATCAATCAAACCATCCGTCTTCTCAGAAATCTACAAATAGAGGAGATTGTTGGCTAATCTCTGTACATCTCTAGCCAACTGTCTCTCCTCCATACTAATAGTGGCAAGACTTCCCATGCTAGAAGTCTTCCTACTCAAAGCATAGGCCACCACATTGGCCTTTTTTGGATGATACAAAATAGTGATATCATCTTCCTTCAGTAGCTCGAGCCATCTGCAATGCCTCAAGTTCAGATCTCTATGACTGAAGATTTACTGAAGACTCCGATGATTTGTGAAAACCTCATAATGAACTCCATACAAATAATGTCGGCATAGCTTAAGTACAAACACTACATGTGCCAACTCTAAATCATGGGTAGAGTAGTTCCTCTCATGGGTCTTCAACAGCCTAGAAGCATAGGCAATCACCTTACCTTTTTGCATCAGAACGCCTCCTAACCATAATCCAGAAACATAACACTAAACAGTGAAATCCACACCCTCCTTAAATAAAGTCAAAACAAGAGTCGATGTCAACAAATTCTTGAGCTTCTGAAAGATCTCTTCACACTCATAAGACCACTGAAAACTCACACTCTGCCGAGTCAATCTAGTCAAAGGAGATACAATGGTAGAGAATTTTTAAACAAATCATCGATATAACCCATAAGTCCTACAAAACTCGAGATCTCAGTAATCGATATGGGTCTGTTCCAACCCTTCACTTCTTCAATCTTGGCTGGATTTACCTGAATACCCTCCTTGGACACCACGTATCCTAAAAATGTAAGAGAATCCAGCCAAAGCTTGCACAACGAGAACTTGGCATAAAGATTATATTCCCTCAATCTCTACAGTACAATCCTCAAATGCCGATCGTGATCCTCCTTAGTCTTGGAGTACATCAAGATGTCATCAATGGAAACTATTACAAAAGAAATCCAAATAAGGTCGGGACACGTCGCTCGTCAATTCCATGAACATTGTACGGGTGTTAGTTAAATCGAAAGACATCACAAGAAACTCATAGTGCCCATAATGAGTCCTAAAAATTGTGTTAGGGATATATCATGCCCTAATCTTCAGCTAATGATAATCGGACCTCAAGTCAATCTTAGAAAATAGGGATGCACCTTGATCGTGATCAAACAAATCATCAATACGAGGAAGAGTATACTTGTTCTTCACTTTCACTTTGTTCAACTGTCGATAATCAATACACATCCTCATAGATCCATCTTCATCCTCACAAACAACATAGGAGCACCCCAAAGAGAAACACTAGGGCGAATGAACCCTTTACTCAACAAATCATACAACTAATCCTTCTATTCCTTCAACTCAGCTGGAGCCGTACAATAAGGAGCAATAGAAATAGGCTTGGTGCCTGGCTCCAAGTCAATAGCAAAATCAATATCCCTATCTAGAGGAACACTTGGAATATTAGTAAGAAAACCATATGTGAACTCTCGAACCATAGGCAGATAATTCATGGGAGGTGGCTCAACACTAGTATCCCAAATGAGAGCTAAATAGGACAAATGCCCTCTATCAACCAACCTCTGAGCTCTAATAAAAGAGATAACCTTTCTAGGGAAGGAAACACTAGCACCCATCCACTCAACTCTCGGGAGATCGGGCATCGCTAAAGTCACAATCTTAGCATAACAATCAAGAATAACATGATGCAGAGAAAGTCAATCGATACCCAAGACAATATCAAAGTCTACCATCACCAAAATGATCAGGTCTACCCATGTATCATACCCAGCCAAAGAAACAAGGCATGATCGATACACTTGATCCACCACTAAGGATTAACCCACTGGTGTAGAAACATGAATAGGCACAGGCATGCAATAAGACATCATATCAAACTCAGCAGAAAAATAGGTAGAAACATATAAAAAATTAGATCTCGGATAAAATAATACAGACGTAGGTCGATAGAAAACTGGGACGATACTTGTGATCACAGCATCAGAAGTCTCAGTCTTAGACCTCCTTAGAAAAGTATAGCACTGGCCATCTCAGCCGCCTGTAGCTCAACATCCACCCTGCGGAGCATGAATGCCCCTACCAAAAGTCATGCTCCCTTTACCGATATGAGCTCTACCCTTACCCTGGTCGGAGGCGCTGAATCCCTAATTGAAGCAGCTCAAGATGAATGCTAAGGTCCTAAATGAGTCTGTAGGGGAAATTGTTGCATCATATGACATGTATCCCCACAAGTAAAGCAAGATATCGTCACAGAGAATTACTGTTGCGAACCAGACGAACTGTCATAGCTACCACGGCCAATACTGTAAGACCCTCGAGTTGACTGCCCACTCCCAACTATTGGCATGGAGGCATCAACCGGTCCACGACGCTCAAAGGGTTACTACCTCTATGTGAACCTTTGCCTCCATATGAGGCACTAGAAAACTGACCAGAATAACGGGCCCTCTTGGGCTCCCCAAACTCCTCTAAGACCATCAAGTTTGCTTCCTTGGCGGTTCTCACAATGGACTAGAAGAAATTCCTCTCTCTAGTTGTCCTGAACACATAAGATCTGATGGACAAAGTCAACCCTCTCACAAATCGGCGAACTCTCTCTGCCTTCTCCGAAAGAATAGTAATGTCATGCCTAGAGAGCTCAATGAAACGGGCCTTAGACTTGGTCACAGACAAATTGCCCTAAACCAAGCTCTCTAATGTCCGACGACTCTCCTCACACCTCAAGGAATAGACGATCTTCGAAAGCACTAGAAAACACATCCCTTCTACCGAATGATATCCAACTGGTCTAGACCTCACAAAAGTCCTCCACTATTCTCTGGTGCGACCACGAAGCTGAAGGGCAATAAACCGGACACCACGAGCATCCATCATACCAATTGCCTCAAGCATCTCATGGCACAACGTCAGAAACTCATAAGCATCCTCACTCTAACAACCCTGAAAGTGGGGTGGTTTCATCTTCTGAAACCTCTCGTAGCACTGCTTATCTGTAGCTGTCAAAATAACCTCAGGAGCAATCTGTGAACTAACAGTTGGTGTTGGCCCACCTTAACATGAACACCTAGAGTCTACTGCTTACCTGAGGTCAGCTCCCCTTGATAAAGGTTCTCCAACACACCAATCATCCTCAACAAGGTCTCCTGAAACAGCGGAGCTCTAAACTCGGGAAGAACCTGGTCCTCAGCAACCTCAACTTGTGGCTCGAGAGAAGTCTTTCTAGATCTAACTCTTGTTGGTGCCTCTCCACAGGCACGACCTCTAACCAGTTCTACTTCTTGAGCACGTTCTCTAGCTCAAGCCCTACCTCTACCCCCTAGATAAGGTCTCAATAACAGCCTGGGGACAACCTCCCCTCTACCACTGGAAACAAAAGCTCTGGTCCTCGGCATCTGCCAAAACAATACACGGGAACCCAACACTAGCAAAAGTAACCACACACGATAAAAAAATATGAATAAAAGAAAGTTTTCTAACAATATTTGTAGCCTCTTGAAGATAAGTACAAACGTCTTTGTACTGATCCTCAAGACTCTACTTAGACTTGCCTTGTACACATTGAGACCTATGAACCTGGGGCTTTGATACTATTTTGTCACGACCCAAAAATGGACGTGATGGCACTTGTCTATTCCCACAAAGACAAGTCAGCCTCAACCCAAATAAAATGAAAGAAATGCGGAAATACAATAAAACAGAACAAGACAAAGGCGAAAAACTTATTCATTCTAAACAATATCCTAAAACTTGGCTGTCACGTGTACACGCTACTAATGAAAATACATAATTCGAAAGATAAATACAAGGCTCAGACTTTGTTTCTGAAGTAAAACAAAGCTTAAAGAAAAAGGAAAATAGGGCCCTCCAAGATGACAAGCAGCTACCTCTCACAATCCTTCACAACCCTCAATTCTCAGGAGAAGAAGAAGAAAAAGAAGATCACATGGGTCCAGGCTCGGAACCTGCACAAGTGTAGAAGCAAGTGGTGAGTACCAACAACACGGTACCCAGCAGGCAACCAACTAAATAAGGAAACTAACGAGAAAACGAATACCCCCGACTCTCCAACCGAACCTCCTCAAACTACAACCTGCACAGATATCAGCCCAACCTATCAATTCTACGATACATATTTCACACGGCCCAATATTCACAGTTTAATTACCACAATTCAACAATTTAAGCGAATCAAATAAGTCAACCTCAAAGTCTAGTGGTTCAATCACACGCAATAAGTACATTAATCTCAAGTATTAAGCAAGTCGTACATAAGCAACTTATACATAAGCAGTAAAGGTACCAGGTCACAATAATCAACCTCTCAAAGGAACAATTCCCATCGGCTTAATAAAAATTATCGAAAATGACCTCGACGTAATAACACTCATCGAAAATGACCTCGGCCTAATCACACTCACTGGAAATGACCTCGGCCTAATCACACTTGCCGGAAGTGACCTCAGCCTAATAACCCTTGCTAGCAAAGGCCTCGACATAAATAGCACTTGACGGTGATGACCTCGACATCATAATCATTACATGTCTCATATCTATGTTCAACAATCAATGCATACAAGAATTAAATATCACACCACATAGAAGAGATTACAAATTTCACAATTCAAGTCCACATTCATGCTTTCAAACATTTCATCAATCAATCAATAAGTGCACAATAAGGCAACTTAAAAAATCATGTTCAATACATAGCCTTTTTCATTTCAAACCCTATTTATTAATTTAGATGTAACAAGTGGATAATTTAACCCTTCACCTCATCCCCATTACTCCCAATACACAAGCAATGAAGGTAGTATACAAATTCAACTAGAATACAAGGTTTAGGAAGTCACTTGCCTTAAATCAATCAACAATCACTCCAAGAGTTGAGCCTTCCCCTTCAGAATCTCTTCCAAAGCCAAAGAATCTAAAATAATCAGTTATTCACAATCACCCCTCAGAAATAACACTTCCCACATCAATTATGTAAAGAAATGGGTTAATCAACTCAAAATCCAATATTATAATAGAGGTTTGAAGCCGAAAAACTTGAAAATGATGTTTAAAGCTTTAGGAACTTATTAGTGAAAATCATTTCGAATAAAGGGATCAAAAGCACTTCAAAATCACCATTTTATTAAATCATTGGGTTCTTGATTAACATTGCAATTAACCTACAAAAATCCCACATTTTGATGTTACAACTCATAATTAATCAATGGAAAATGAAGGTTTAGGATTAAGAAAACTTACCCAACTAATCTAGCACAGAAAATCCTTTAACAATTCACCACCAAGGGTTCCCCAAGTTTTAAAATGGTCAAATGTGGCTTAAACCCCGAAATTTACAGTAAAAAACCCTCCCAAGTATCGCACAAGCGAAGCGAACCCCACTCAAAATACGGGCTTCACTTGTGTGATCACGCCTTCGCTTAAGCGAAGGTTCCTTTAGTGATGGTTGTTTCGAAAATGCGAAGGTCAATAGGAGTTGACCCTTTGCAAAAGCGACTCAAGCCTCGCTGAAGCGAGCCTCACAATAGTGAGCCAACTCTCGTACCAAAAATCTGACATCAGAAAAATCAGCCAACTCTCAAAAGATCGAAAGGACTCTTGGGATTCGTTCGGAACCCCATACACACAAACCATATGTGCAAATCAATTGTACTCGACATTTCGAACACAATGAAACCGTCAAAACATGAATATGAGGTCTTCTTGACCCGACATCCGTGAAAACCACAAGAAACTAACTCACACCCAAAAAGGCTAAAACACGCTCGGGACCTCTCATAAATCAACCAAGAACTCATCTAGGCCTAAAATTTCCCCCGAATCCAACAGAATTCTCAAAAATCCGATCGAAGCATCCGTACCCCAATTGTTGACCAAAGTCAACTCAAAGGCTAAATTTCCATAAATTTACCACATAGGACCTCAAATCCTCAAAAAGGCTTGGAAAATGAAACTGACAACACATTTCAGGACTGATGAAATCGACGGAATTTCATTCCGACACTCGAAACTTCAAAAGACCCCAAAAACCACTTTCGTAACAATTTTGCCTATAAAACTCACAAATTTACTAAATTCTCAACCTTTAACTCAAAGTTCAAAATAAACTTTTCAAACTCAATCATAAAGGACTCGGGGTCGATATCGGTAGGAGTAAAATGGTAAATTTATGAAACTTTTCGAAAATGACCGATCAGGTCATTCCAGAAACCAATTTGGAAGGAACTCATTGTCAAATATACCAACAAGGTTGTGATGGAATAGTAAGTACTTATTCCTCATTAAGTAGAGGTTTCTGGTTTAAGCCTCCGGGATACAGAGTCGCCTTTATTAGAGAGCGTTTTACTCTTGAATATGATACTTAGTGCAAATCCTTATTGGAGTTGCGGAGGAGTACAATTAGGACAACCACATACTATTTCCCATGCTTTGTTATAA
The DNA here is from genome assembly GCA_029582525.1 of Solanum tacnaense. Classification (NCBI taxonomy): domain Eukaryota; kingdom Viridiplantae; phylum Streptophyta; class Magnoliopsida; order Solanales; family Solanaceae; genus Solanum; species Solanum tacnaense. Next base: position 21,186 of record JAJOOD010021627.1, read on the forward strand.
TTTTCTGTCACTATCCATATGGGATAATATATAATATTGGAATTATTAATTTTAAGATAAAATAGCAAAAAAAACAAATTCATGAAGTAGTGCATTATTGTAGATTAATGTAGAGATAGGATAGAATTTGTAAGTGCAGTAGATAGGATTTCCTTTCTATATAAAGGAAGGAAGATGTAACATAAAGGACATACTTTGAATAAACGGAGCACTTTCATAAAAAAAATGCACTCTCTCAAATATTTAAAATACTTAATAAATAATGGAGCAACCCTCAGATATCATGCATAAGGAAGAGGCAAAGGTATATTGTTCGACAAATATGAAAAACTAATTTCATATATTCCTGAATATCATATATATAATTGAATAAATTTATGTTAGTTATTATGTATTAGAATTATTTGAATCATGATTTCTAGTTTATTAGCACACTGGACACAGGGAGAAAACTTCTATACTATGTCATCCTAATGTTGAAACCGGTAGACGAGGAAAGCCGTTTAAGGGAGTAAACAAAGTTGAGGCGCTGATAAAAAGGAAGTATTCGCTAAAGTACGATGCTAGTAGTGACAGGAGAACATGATAAACAGATAATCTAGTTCATAATAATCTAATATGAATTTAATCAATTATGAATATGATAGGGAGGAATAATTGAAAATAAAAACATGCATGATAAAGAACATGACTACATACATGCATGATGAAATGATAAAAAATTATGAAACTTTAATCTTATATATACTTAAAGATATAGAAATAATTGAATTAAGAAGAATAATATGGGAAAAAATATTTAATAATAACGAATCAGAAGATATATTAAACCAACAATGGTATGAAATAGACCTACAT
>JAJOOD010021628.1:0-27479 GCA_029582525.1 Solanum tacnaense
ACCTGTTTCGGAAATAGTTTGACAAAACAAATATCATCGTGAGTTAAGTTTAAGTCTGAACTGTATTCTTTATGGGATCGACCCCAACCTAAAAGTCGGGTTCTTTATTTGACGACGACTGCTTATATTTCTTTAATAGAGGTGTAGTTTGAGTGTATCAAACTTTGGAGCCGTTGGCGGGGAATAAGGCTTTTAGATTAAGTTTAACTACATTATTGAACTTTTGTCAATTATTTCCTAATTTTATGTTTTCTTTTGTTTTTGTTTTCTACAGGTTTCTACTCTAGTGTAGTCCAAGTACACGGAGTCGAGGTGAACCATTGACCCCCTACGATCTAGAGTTGAGCAAAACTTTGAGAAAAATGAATAATCAAGGGGTCCAAGTCAATCCAATTGGAGAGAATCCAGGTGATGGAGTTGAATTGCAGCCTCCTGGGGTTGTTAATGTGCACTCTCGTGGTAATCTACTTGGAGATGTTTTAAGGGTACATAATACACCAGAACCGAGGTTCCGTGATAATTATAGGGTCGACTTCAATACAGTTGAATCAGAAGGACCTATTGTTCTCCCTCATCTACCTACAGGGCATACATTTGTGGTGACCAGCAATCTGATGCAGATGCTTACAGCAAGGGGGTTGTTTTCTGGTCTAGCTTCGAAAGATCTACATGGGCACATGACCAAGTTGAGGAGTGTCTACAAGAGTTGTGTGGGACGACCAGAGTTGGATATGGATGTCATAGGTTTGAGAACTTCCCTCTATCATTAACTGGTGATGCTGTAATGTGGTTTTCTGAGCTTCCATATAACTCAATTCATACATGGGACCAATTGCATAAGGTGTTCATGGCACAGTATTTACCGTTGTCTAAGAAGCTAAACCACAAAGACAAACTAAACATTTTCGTGGCACTACCTGGAGAGTCTGTGAGAAGTTCGTGGGATAGGTTCACTGCAGTTATAAGAAGTGTTTCAAATCACCGCATTGATGATGAGTCACTGAAGGAGTACTTCAGCATAGGTCAGGATGACAATGGTAAGGCTGTGCTAGATACTATTGCCGGAGGATCAAATGGTGAGTGCGCTTTTGAGGAGATTGCTGAGAAATTGGAGAAGATTTTCTGAAATAATAAAGCATGGAGCACTAGAAATTCAGACACCAGAAGAAGCACTTTTGTAGTTCAAGCTACACCTAGTCAATCTGCCGATGACATTCGTGAGGATATGGCTTAGATGAGGACAGAACTTGAGCTGGTGTTGAAGCATGTGAGCGAGGTGTAGAAAATGTGAATGCGGTAAATTACTTAACTAGAACTCCACCACCACCAGTTGAGGAATGCTACTATGAAGAGGATGCTTATTTGGTAAATGATCAGACGGGGGGTTTCCGAGCCAACGCCCAAGGTTCTAACTTGGATAACTGGCGCCAAGGGAAAGGAAACCAAGGTCGTAACTATGGTAACTACAATTGAGAGGGTAACTACAATCGCGACAACAACTACAACTGGAACAACTATGACAATAGAAACGAGAGAGTTAGGCCTTATGTTCCACCTGCAAATTGAGAATCTGGCAATAGAGAAGCTGGGGATAGTATGTCACAGATTAAGGATATGAAGTAGAAGATGATGAAGAGGTTTGATGCGACTGATGAGAATGTGAAAGAAATGTGGAATGACTTGTCTGGAATCGGTCAAAAAGTTGATGCAACATGCAGTGTCGATAAATCAACTTGAGCAGTAGTTTAATCGGTTCTTCACTACAGTGAACCCACGTCAGCCTCGCACACTTCCTAGCAGCACTATCCAGAATCCGAAGAATGATGGACATTGTATGGCAGTCACTACTTGCAAAGGTAAACAAACCATTGATCCCCCTGTACCATCTGAGATTGAAACTGTTGCAGAAAGAGATGATGAATAGATTGAGTTTACTGGCAAGTGTAAGAATGCTACAGAGAAGGAAGCGGAGGTGACCCAAAAAGTTGTTCTTATGACTAGACCTCCACCGCCATTCCCACAGAGATTGGTGAAGAAGACTGAAGAAGGAAAATACCGCAGGTTCATTACTATGTTGAAACAGCTTTCCATCAATGTTTCATTGATAGAAGCTTTGGAGTAAATTCCTGGGTAGCGAAGTTTATGAAATATTTGGTTACTAAGAAGAGGGCCGTCAGTTTTGAGAATGATGAGAGGTTACAACATTGTTGTGCTACTGCTACGAGGCACTTGTGTAGAAGAAAGAGGATCATGGTGCTTTCACTATTCCTTGTACCATTGAGTTGTTGCATTTTGTGAAGGCGTTTTGTTATTTGGGTGATAGAATTAATGGGATGCCATTGTCTATCTACAAGAAGTTGGGTTTAGGAGGTCCAAAACCGATGGTGATGCGACTACTCATGGCCGATAGAACTGTGAAGATGCCCATTTGTATTCTCCAAGATGTCCTCGTGAAAGTGGAGTCGTTCATTTTTCTGGCGGATTTTGTGATACTTGATTGTGAGGTTGATTTTGAGGTTCCCATCAACCTTGGGAGACCATTCCTTGCTACTGGGCGCACCTTGGTCGACATGGAGAGAGGGCATATGAAGTTCCGATTGAATAATGAAGAGGTAATGATGTTTGTGTAATCAAGACACAACTTTCGTTGCAAGTGCCTACGATCGTACAATAGTTTAGTAACCCGACCAAGGGTCGGGGTCGAGTCCCAAGGGAGTGGGCGTGAGAATTAGTGGTTAAGTGCGAAAATTGCTAAAGCTAATCGTAGCTAAAGACTTTGGTGAATGAAAACATAACAAATTAAAAAGGGTGACGCAAGCGTCAAGTATCAAATGGGGGTTTGTAAGCAAGAAACAACTAAAACAGTGAAAATAAGGAAAAATATAAGTATGGAGACGGGATTTTTGGATGTGATAGGAATACGGGATAGACCAAATCATTGGGTACATGTTTTTGATAGTAAATTCATTGAGTATTTGTGACTAGGCTAGACTTTAAGGGGAATAAGCTCTCTCTCTCGCAACTTACCCCATTTCAAATGCGTTCCTCTCGGACACCCACTTGCTGCATGAACAAAACCCTCCACCCTAACTCACTCACTCTCTCGAGCTGAGTGTGTGGACATGGGACTAGGGTTCACTCTCTTGAGTTGAACCTCATGTCGACCCACTCACACTGGCCTTCAATCTAGTGGTCTTAGTTTTACGACCTCTCTCTCGAGCAAGCCGAAAACACATAAATAAACTTGTATTTGCAACTACAAATTCATCCACAACCACTAAACGAAATCACATTTAAACTACGAATAGACTATCAGCAAGCAAGACCCAACAGCTAATCTAACCCATATTCAAAAAATCACACACCAAGAGTTAGAGTTTTAGCTACGCATGCAAAAGAGATAAAGAGGTATACCACTATCAGTTTCCATCAATGGGTATGCAAGATTAAGTCTTACAACAAGCCAAGAGTGAAGAGACCAAGAGACCCAAGTCCAATTCCTTGAATTTGAAACCCTTTGAAAACTCCAAGTTCTTCGAAACCCTCTCCAAATCTTACAGAGAATATCTCTAAAACTCTGTCTCCAACTTAATAATCTAAAAACTAGATCAAATAAGGTAAAATTTGTTGCTAAGAATCTAAGCTGAACTAGTATTTATAGTTTTCAGCAAATGTGCTCCGAAGGATCTTTCGGCGATGTTAGTGGGAATCGCCGATGCATTCAGCGATCTGCCATTTGGTCTACTTCATCGTCTTTCATCAGTTGCCTTTAGCATCTTTGTGTCCTGGATAATTGGGCGATGTAGCACTGCTTCGCAGAGTCTCTCAGCGATACGCCGACTGCTCCTTTTCACCACTAATTTGCTCCTTTCATTCAGGGATCAGCACACTGGAACAAAAGGCGAATATACAATCTATTGGCAATTCGCCGAATGGGTTTGGCGATTCACAGATCTTCATTTCTTCGTTATTTTAGCTACTTTTGCTCCTCTCTGCTCGACAGTGTCCATGCTTTCCCTCAAACTTCAAATACCTTCAACTTAAAGGTTATTTTATAAGATATCAAGGTAAAACATGCATTTGAGGACACTAATTTCATCAAAATATAGCCCTAAATGAGTCCAAATCGTGGACTCATCAGGTAACTTTCAACATTTGTAGGTCTATGAAGCAGGAAAGCAATCTCAAGTCAGTATCAGTGGTGAATCATATTGTGGAGCGAGGTTGTGATGTGTTTATTGAAGTGAGATTGGGTGTTGATGCACTGGTAGCAGTAATGATGAATTTTGAGGGTAGTGGTATTGAAGACTATGATGAATTAGTTACCGCACTTGATAGGTTTGAATTTCGTTCCAAACCAAAGAAATTGGAGTTGGAAATGAAGAATCGCGACTCTCCACCAGCAAAACCATCTGTGGAAGAAGCTCCAAAATTGGAGCATAAGGCTCTACCATCACATTTGAGGCATGTATTATTGGGAAGAGATGGTACTTTACCGATAATCATTGCGGTCAATTTGAGTGAGGTACAAGTAGAGGCATTGGATTTTGCGTTGAAGAGGTTCAAGGGGGCTATTGGATGGACTATTGCGGACATTATTGGGATTCCTCCTGGAATTTGTTCTCATAAAATCCAACTCATGCCGAACGCCAAGCCTAGTATCGAACATCAAAGGATACTAAATCCGCCTATGCAAGAGGTAGCGAAAAAGGAAATCATCAAATGGTTGGATGCTGGAGTCATATATCCCATTGAAGATAGTAGTTGGGTTTATCGTATTCAGTGTGTACCTAAGAAAGGTGGGATTACTGTGGTCCCTAATGCTAAAAATGAGCTTGTTCCGATGAGGCCAGTAACCGGATGGAGAGTATGCATGGACTACCGCAAATTGAATGCTTGGACAAAAAAAGATCACTTCCCCGATGTCGTTGATAGATCAGATGTTGGATCACCTTCCTAGCAAGGGTTGGTATTTCTTTCTTGATGGGTATTCGGGCTACAATCATATCTCCATAGCTCCGGAAGACCAAGAGAAGACCACCTTCACTTGTCCTTATAGGACTTTCCCCTTCAAAAGGATGCCATTTGGGTTGTGTAATGCTCCAGCGACCTTCCAGCGTTGCATGATGTCGATATGTTTAGATATGGTGGAGGACACTATTGAGGTATTTTTGGATGATTTCTCTGTGGTAGGTGGCTCGTTTGATGGTTGTCTGATGCATTTGGCCGAGGTACTGACACGGTGTGAAGAGTGCAATCTTGTGCTCAATTGGGAAAAGTGACACTTCATGGTGAAAGAGGGGATAGTTCTGGGTCATCGGATTTCTAAGAAAGGTATTGAGGTTGACAGGGCTAAAGTTAAGGTAATAAAAAAGCTTCCACCACCTATCTCTGTAAAAGGTGTTCAAAGTCTTCTTGGGCATGCAGGTTTCTATCAGAGGTTTATCAAACATTTCTCTAAAATTGCACACCTATTGTGCAAACTGCTCAAAAAGGAGTGTAAGTTTGAATTTGATGATTCTTGTTTGATAGTATTTGGAGAGTTGAAAGCAAAGCTAGTTTCTGCAGCTATCATTATTTCACCAGATTGGGGGCAACCGTTTGAAGTGATGTGTAATGCAAGTCGAGTGGCGCTTGGTGTGGTATTGGGACAGAGGTGAGAGAAGATACTTTATTTGATTTACTATGCCAGTAAAGCGCTGAATGTGGCTCAAAAGAACTATACGGTGACTGAACAGGAACTCCTTGCTGTGGTTTTCGCATTCGAAAATTTCGATCCTACTTGCTTGATACTAAGGTGGTGCATACTGACCATTTTGCATTGAGGTATCTGATGGTTAAAAGGATGCAAAACCGAGGTTGATAAGATGGGTATTGTTGCTGCAAGAATTCTTTTTTGAGGTGAAAGACAGAAAGGGGACAAAAGTCAAGTTGCTAATCATTTGTCCAGATTAAAGGAGGAAGCTATGCTCAAGCTAGGACATAGGGCTAAAATTAATTATGCATTCCCAGACGAACAGGTTTTGGCTGTTTCTTATGATCATATTCCTTGGTTTGCAAATTTTGCTAACTACTTGGCAATTGATCTGGTTCCATCGGATTTGTCATTTCACCAAAGAAAAAAATTATGCATGATGTGAAGATGTTCTTTTGGGATGAACCTTACTTGTTCCGTATTTGTGCGAATGGTATTATTCGTCGTTGTGTGCCCGAGGTCGAGATGATGAGTATACTAGAGGTGTGTCATTCATCGCCTGTTGATGGGCATCATAGTGGTATTCAGACTGCACATAAAATCTTGCAGTGTAGGTATTATTTCCCTACCATCCTTTAAGATGCTCATGACTTCACCAAGTCTTGTGATCGTTGCCAAAGGGAAGGAGTGATTTCAAAGAGGCAACAGCTACCTATGAATTTGATATTGGTGATTGAGTTTTTTTATTTTTAGGGCCTTGACTTCATGGGTCCATTTGTGAGTTCCCATGGGATGAAGTATAGTCTTGTTGTGGTTGACTATGTATCGAAATGGGTGGAAGCAATGAGGGTAAGAGTGTCACCGCATTCCTGAAAAAGAGTATATTCTCCAGATTTGGTACACCTAGGACGATTAGCAGTGATGGAGGTTCCCAGTTTTGTGATAAGTTGTTCAAGGCGTTGCTCGAAAAATATGGGGTCTATCACAATGTAGATACTCCTTACCATCCGCAGTCTAGTGGGCAAGTTAAAGTGTCAAACAGAGAGATAAAGCAAATCCTTGCAAAGACTGTGAACGCCAACAGAACGGAGTGGTCAAGAAGGCTTGATGATGCTCTATGGGACTATCGCACCACATTCAAGACTCCCATAGGTATGTCCCCCTACCAACTTGTATATGGGAAGCCATGCCATTTGCCGGTAGAGTTAGAGCATAAGGCTATCTGGGCGCTAAAGAAGTTGAATTTGGATTGGGGCGCCGCATCGAGCCAAAGAGTGAGTGACATGAATGATCTTGATGAGTTTCACCTAAAAGCATATGAAAGTTTAGCCTTGTACAAGGAGAAGATGAATAAGTATCCTGATCAAAAGATTGAAAAATGTGAATTTGTTGTAGCTGATCTGGGCTTTTATTCAACTCAAGACTGCGATTGTTTCCTGGCAAGCTAAAGTCAAAGTGGACCGGGCAATTCCGAGTCACTCAAATATTTCCACATGGAGCAGTCGAGCTTGAGAACAAGGAGGGAACAAGATTCAAAGTGAACAGGCAAAGAATCAAGGTCTACATGGCGAAATTGGAGAGTGTGCGAGAAGTTATTGAGGCCTACTATCTTGATGAACTCTGAGTAATCAAGGTGTCTGTGTCGTGCTGCGATGTTAAATCAAGCGTTGCCTCGGAGGCAACCCAAGATGCACCATCTATCCAACTATAGTTTTTTCTTTTCGATTTAGGAGTTTTCGTCTTTTATTTTAATTTTGTAACTCTTTAGATAGGTGTTTTATTTTTGTTTTAGTGTTGACAAGATATAGAATAGGGTCCGTATCTAAAAAGTGTCCAAAAATGTACAAAGAAAGTCCTAATGGTTGCTAAGTGTACAGGGGCGAAAGGCAAAATCTACAGAAAATAGTTGTGCAAAGGTCTACGGACCCCATCGACGGTCTGTTGGTCCATCCATGGATCGTGAATGGCGTCTGTAGACCACAAGTAAGTGCTATGAATTTTCTAAGTGTCAGAGTGACTTACGGACCAGACCTACGGTCCGTAGGTCGACCCACAGATTGTTGACGGGGTCTCGTGAGTCCAAAACTAGGGTTTGCCTGACTCGACCCGGACCGCTTATAAAATAAAAGCTTTCATTTTTTAAACATTTCCCATGTCCATATCCCTCCCAACCATTTTTCAACCTTCTAAATCCCCCATATCACACTCATAACTCCCATATCAATTCCCCAAATCTCACAAATCCTTTTCTCTCCCAAACACCCATCCTCTTCCCCAAAATATTCCAAGTCCGAGTTTGGTGTCAAAGGGCTAACAAAAGGTCTAAGGAGTTTATTCCATCATCACACTCACCCACTTCGATTAATTTTAAGGTAAACTACTTCACCCTAACTTTGAATTCACTGTTCATTGTTCGTATAGCGAAGTCTCAAAGTTGGTACTTGACCTTAAGTTGTAAATTTCATGTTTAAATGTTAAATTGTATGCTGGAAACACCCTTGGTATGATGGTATGTGAGTGTGTAGTTAATTAAAATTGAATAATTCATTTTAATTGGCCGAATTGGAAGTTTTGACTTAGGGTTCCAAGGTTTCGGTGTGATAATCTGTAAAATTTTGTGAAATTAGAACCTTAAGGATGATTAACTATCAAATTACTTGTTGAAATGCATGTGTAGGCCTAAGTTGTTTGTAATTGTTGAAAGAAAAGGCATGAAAAATTTAACCATCTGAATCCTGGCACAGAACAGACCCACGAGACCCCGTCTACAGATCGAAGGTCGGGTCTGTGGGCTAGTAGCACACAGTTTTCACTAAGTGTCAAACCATGGTGTGGACTACGGTCCATCGTTCCATCGAAGGACCATTCTGCATATCCGTGGTTCCCATATCAAAGACATAATTTTGGGTACTCTGACCTACGAAGGGGACCCACGGACCGTCGGTACCCACCGTAGGTCGACAGTTCAGCTACTGTCCAAGGTATTTTTTATTTTTGTTTTTATCCGGCAATTGTTCTAAAATTATTCCATGAGTATTATTGCAATTTTTTAGTACTAACTAAGCTTCCACAGGTACCATGTACTGGAAGCAATCTCTGACCTACGCCGTAAAGGGCAAATCAAAATAAGTTACTCCCTCTTTCAGGCTGATTGATGAGGATACAGATAGGGAGTACGTTCCACCTCCCACCAGAACCTCCCCCACTGCTCCACGTACTACACGGAACCGAACCCGGCAGGTGAGCTCCGACGTGGTCACTACCCCAAGTCTAATAAGGGGGCCACACTGATCGGATCACCGGCTGGCTCAGAGTACCCATTCGGCTTTGGCACCGGCTCCAGCCCCAAAGGCAACACCACCTCTTCGTATGAGTCCGATAGTATAGAAGATACCATAGTGACCCCCCTTTCTGAGCCTCCAGCGGTTGCTACAGAGCCTAACATGTGGTGTGTGGATGGCCAATTCCAGATTAACTAGGATGCTCGCATGCTGAAAAAGCATAATAAGTTGGCCAGATTGATCACAGAGGAGCGTCGGATTCTTAGAGGTAGCCTCCACAGAACTCCAGTCATCCACGAGCTCTTTCGGAGTCACAAGTGTGAGTGGATGGCACATAGCCCAGGGTCCTATAGCCAGGAGATTGTACATGAGTTCTACGTTTCCTATTGCGCCACCATGACAGGATCCATCTCTAAGCGGTCCAAGCCCACAGCTCAGCCTCCCCTTAAGGCCACACTCTTCCGAGGGTTCACTGTCGACATCTCCGAGACCAACCTCCGCAGGTTTATTTATGGCCCGGACCACACTCTGCCCATCAATATAGCAGAGTTCGACTATCGGATTGGGATTATTCAGAGCAAAGCATTTCAGAGGAATGCCGAGTAGAGGGAGTCTCTTGTGAGATGGCTGGTCCGCCATATTTCTATGGATAGAGAGCGCGTCGAGTGGGTCCAGACCTTGAGCTTGGGTATCAACAAGGTGACCCGACCTTTGCTGCTAAATTCTTCTGGCTGCTGGTGTGCAACCGTGTGTCCCCTACTCAGGAAGACAGTGTGTTTAAATGGGACCGCGCGGTGACCGTTGCAGCTATGGTAGCAGGGTTCAAGATTGACTTTACCCTCATTTTGACTGCGGAGATCCATGAGAAGGACTTCAAGGCCCCCACCACCTTGCCCTTCCCATGCCTCATCTTCAAGCTTTGCAGGGACGGGTCTGTACCACTATAGTATGGCACTGTGAGTTGTTTCTTCAGGCAACCAAGACTCTGGACATCGGCTTGATTCAAGATTAGGCCACTGTAGCTGCACCTCACAAGGAGCCACAGGTTGAGGTGCCACCTCTGGGAGATGACCTTGTAGCATATGTGGAGCAGATGCATGGTGATGACACTGCCCCTCCAGCCACTACAGTGGATGCCCAGGTTCCTTCATCTCCGGTCGCCAGTCAGGCTTCTAGCTCCTCCAGAGCCACCCACTCTTCCAGTTCCACCACTATCCCTTTAGCCCAAGTATAGAAGCTAGAGACGCGGATGGCCACCCTACTTCAGCACATAAAGCCTAGGATGCGGTGGTCCATAGCAAAGTCTGAGGCGACGATAAAGCAGAAGGCTAAGGCTGTTCATAAGCGCCTGGATGCCTTTGAGTTGCGCGTGATGGAGAGGTCTGCCCCGACCATTTATGTGTCCACCTTCCAGTAGGAGTTGGCTAGACTCCGTGCTAATGTTGATGCACTTCTAGTCCCTCTATAGACTGAGCCAGAGTTTGTCCCCATGGCACCAGGTGATGATAACTGCCTTACTCAGCGATGATATGCTGCCACCCGATGCTTCCTGTACTGCTGGGAAGCGCATCCACTCTGTTCATAGTTCTGATGATGTTGAAGCCTAGAAGTCAAAAAAGAAGGAGCGCCAGTAGTTGGAGGAGGCCATGAGGGTGTCGTTACTAGATAAGGAGTTCAGACAGTTGCCGGCCAGGGATATAGGTATTGGCCCATCTAGCGGTGTGAGCACTACTGACGGTGTTGTGCTAGATGATGAGAGCACTACTGAGAGTAATGGGATAGTAGATGAGAGCGCTACTGATGGCGTTCCAAGTGTTGATCCAGCGGACTCCGGGAAACCGGACCCACTCGCTTCTTGAGTGGTCTTCGGCGCATAAGCGCCACAGGTTTGCTTCACTAGATCCTTTACATTTTTTTGTGCATTGGGGACAATCGCTCTTTATTTTGTTGGGGGTGGGGTAAATGGATTGTAAGTGATTGGGTGAAGTCTGAGTAACGCAACTTATAATCTTCTCTTGGATTTTCTTGCCTGTGTTCTTTTTCTCCAAGAGACTATTTTAATTTATGTTGAACCGACATGTTTAGGAATGTATGTGTAGGAGTAAGTAGAAAAATGAAAGCATGATGACATGAAAAGCATGAAAAAATTATCCATGTCAAAAAATGAAGAAATGTGCTAGATTTGTACGCTTGATAAGTCTAATGTGCTAGATCTCAATGTGACATGATATGAACCGATTTGACCTCATGACTTTAGCTAAAACTTGAACTGGGTAGTCGAATAATTTGATAATAAAACAATGTGCCAAGTGAGTTTGAGGAAAAGCTTGAATGTTCATACAATGTGTGCCAATCTAGAACCTGGCCTGTTGGTTCTGCTAAGATAATCAAGGCTAGAAGTTGGGAAGTGGTGATAGGCCCTTGATCAAATTAGTCCACTTAAGCCTAAAATAATCCAACCAAATGAAATCAATGTCCCCTTTGACCCAAATGTTTGATCCTAAGATAGACCATGTCTTTCGATTCACCTAACTCACCTTCCCAAAAGTAATTATTTTGGCCCCGGTCCCTCGTTGGAAATGTGCACCTTAACTTAGGCCAAAAGCCTAATTTGAGAGTGGCTAATTTAAAAAGTTACCTTGATCTTGGCCCTCTTCTGACATAGGATATTGTGCATCTCAACTCATGCTAAACACATAAGTATAAGGTGGCTGTGAAAAAGGTAAATGAAAACAATAGGGTATGAAAAGAGTTGTGTGTTGAGGAGAGAAACTGAAAAGGAAAAAAAAGATGTGACCTTACACAAAAAAAGCATAAAGATGATAAACAAAACTGCTGAAAGAAATAAAGAAAAGTAAAGTGAAAGAAAAGGAAGATAGTGAAAAATAAGAGCCATAAAGTCAAAAGTCACATTTGTTTTGAAGAGAGTCAAGGGAAAGAAAGTGAAATGAAAGGATGTCAAATATAGATTAAGAAAAGAGGTAAAAAGGCAATGAAATGTCAAGGAGGGAAGAAAGTCACTAAAAAGTACCCAAATGTACCACACATGACCCTGAACCTACATTACAAGCTAAGAAAGTCCTATTGTGATCCTAGCAACTACTTTGGAAAGTCTAAGAAGTGAAAATTAGGGCTAGCCTATGTTATTGAGCACTAACTGTACTTGAAGTCACTTCTGAGTGTGAGTGTTGAACAAATCCTAAAATTTGAAAGTCATATCTCTTGTGAGTAAAAAAAGGATTTCTTTTGAAGTGAGGGCACTAGTTACATTGTTGGAAAATTGATACCTTAGTGATGGTGAATGGTGTATGTTGTGGTGTCTATTTGTCGATCGATGTCATGTTTTGATTCGTATGTGTTGTTGGTTTAGTCTAATAGAAAAGATTTTCACTAAGAAAATGTAATGGATTGAAATGGCGATGTGATTTCTTGAGTTTGAATGTCTACTTCTACACAAGTGTCATTTAGAGTTTTAGTGTGTCGCATGAGGACAAACAACATGTTTAAGTTGAGGGTGTTGATATACCGTGAGTTTACGGTATTTTTGATACATTTCACTTAAGAGTTATGTGTATCTAGGGCCATTTTGTATTAGAAAAAATGTTTTATGTGTATATTATCAGGAAATAGGCTTGGACGCGGTTGAGTGAGATGCCATCTAAAATTATGCAGAAGTAGCCACCCACAGAGTGACCTACGGATCGCAGGTCCTGTGACGATCCATCGTTTGGCAGGCGTGGATGGATCATCAGGGAATTCAGACCAAGTGTGGAGCAATGAAGCGACTGACAGACTGTAGGTCAACCCATGGGTTGTCCTGCACATCCGTCGATGAGTTCAGAGAGTTGAATTTCCAGTACCTAATGAAAAGTTCTAAGTGTGGAGCCATGGAAGAGGAACCACAAACCGTGGATCGACCCACGGTCTGTCCTGCATGTCCGTTGTTGATGATCTAAGAGTGAAGGTTCCAGTCTCTGCTGAAAAGTTCTAAATGTTGACAAACGGAAAGGGACCTACGGGCCGTAGTTCGACCCACAGTCTGTAGGTCGAGTCATCGATTGATGCCGCGTTCGACAAATTTATTTCATTATTTTGTTTCTTTTTTTTTAGGACATGTTTTTCTATAAATAGGGTAAGTAAACCTCGTTTTTGGGGGTTAGACATTATTGTTTACTTTTAGTTCTTGATATTTTCTTTGGGAATTAAGTTGAAAACTTTGGCAATTTGATTTCGGATTTCGGTTTATAAGATTTTTGCTTTGAAATTCAGCTGGAGATTTCGGGTTTCCACTACTCTAAATGTAAGTTCGTGAATTCTTATTATCAAAACATAAATTGTGTTCTTTCAAGCATGAGTAGCCAAATCTACAACTAGAGTTGTGGGAACCATGAGTAATTAACAACGTATGAATAATAATTAAGTAATTCTTGAATAGTGTTGATGCATGTATTGGTAATTCTTTCACTTCGAAGTCTTCTTAATGAGTGCACGTGTTAGAACTCGCCTTGTTGCTACTTGCCGGACCAAGGAGGTAGTTAATGAGAAAATAATTATCAACAAGAGATTTAGTGGGATACTATATAATAGTCTAATGTCAATTGGTGTGAGGATGAAAAGTAAGTCATACATTGATGTGATGTCTAATTTGAGGTAAAGGTAAGGTTTAGTAAAGTATACACACGTAGTCGGACCAAGGTGCGGGCTGAAATTCCCTATTTGGAGGACCAATCACTTAGGGATACCTATCTTACCAACTTTGCATATAAAACACTAGGAAAGGATTACTATGTTAAGAGCTTATGGGGAGCACATACACCCTAGTTTCTCTCTCATATTGATAACTCGAAGTTTGAATCTTGCACAGTTGTTACTTAAACAACAATCAGTTATTTGTTTACAAACCCCCCCTCCCCTTTAATTAATTGTTTCAGAAATAGCTTGACTAAACGAATATAATCTTGAGTTAAGTTTAAGTCTGAACCATATTCCTCGTGGGATCGACCACAACCTACAAGTTGGATTCTTTATTTGACGACGACCGCTTATACGTCTTTAAAGAAGTGTAATTTGAGTGTATCAGAAATCCTTCACACTATTATCTCCTTCATTTGGATTACTTTATAATCATTATATTAAGCAGTGGCATTTTCAATAACACATCATTGATGGATAGTAAGATATAGTTCAGGCTACTTTAAACAAAAGGCCTAATTTTTAAGTAGAGTAGGATAATTTAATAATTATCTTCAAGATTTACTTGTAATATTTTAATTATCAAAGAACAGTATCATTGTAAGCATGATTTTGACCCCCAATTAACTGAAAGGCAGCAACAAAAGCTCTTATTTAGTGTGACCTAGATGAATGAGTTATGCTAAAAATAGAGTGTCACCTTAAAGAATATATTAATGTCTAACCTCAAGTAATGATCCAACAAAATACCCGACTAACAGTAATAATTTATCACAATACAATTAGACAACATGTCACACATGTACTTTTTCCAACAAAAAGCTTAACAAAAATGAAATCATGTAGAATACAACATGGTGTGTTAGCCATATAAGATCACAAAGAAAAACAAACAATATTGTAATCAGGAATATAATGTAACTTCAACAAAATGATTGTGTTTAACATGTCATAATATATACATGCAGAAATAAATCATGTTAGCAATAATACAGATACCTAGATATAGCTAAACTAATAATAGAAGAGGCGCTAGTCAAAGAAAAAGCCAAGAGAAGCACTAATTGAACAACTCTAAATTCATTTGGGAAACGACTAAAATCACTACTCGTATAGTCAAGTCCTGTCAGAAACTGACACACTTAGACATTTATATACACATAAAAGCAAATACCAAATATACCACATGCAACAAATAATTACATATATTTTCTCATTCTAAATATGGTTTTTCACCATTAACTCCACTAAAAAATCAACAAATAAGTTACCTGAATCTCCATCTGAATACAAATAATTTAGAGATAATTTCTATTGACCTCAAGTATTTTCAAAGGACAAAATTAAATTTGATGTAAGATTCAATAGATATAGTCATAGCTTTCTACATTGTTCTCAACATCATTTCATCCAAGGGAGAAGATGAATTACAAAGCAATAATAAAGATATCAGATAGAAAAGACAAGATAAACTCAGAGTTATTCTAGAATAATGAAGTAAGCTCATAGCATGAATGAAACTATCCCATATAAAGATATACATTATACAACACTCTTAACTGATTTTTTTTGAAGAACTTCATTAGCAACTGCACTGAAATTACCTTCCTATAAAGTGAAAAAAAATATTCATTAGTGAGGTATCAAACATTTTACAACGTTTCAAAACATTAATTAAGAGAAGAAAAATGAAAAGCTAGTCGATGTAGCTTGGTATTGATAAGAGTATAAGAAATAATATATTTTACATTCCGTTGAAATGATATGATACCTTTTCTCGGGACCTTGCACCTTATCCAAGTAAGCTTCAGGTGTGACATGCATACGATTTCTTCTCTCTACTTTCAAATAAATTGATCCCCAAAAACACCTTCTTGAAGCAACATTAATAAGGAATAAGACATATGGTGCCATTTTCAAAATGTGACATCTTAATCCATTTTCCCTATTATTAGAGATCCGTCTTAGACAATCTACCTAAGAACAACATTTGATAAAAATCAATTATCAATTACGGCATAATAACATTCAATAGTTCAGATTTTGATTTCACAAACTCTGACATGATCATAAACCATCGAACATTACTGAAAGGTAATATAGGTTTGATAAGTAGTACCTACAATCCCTGTTAATTATGTAGTTCAACAAAATATCTGCACCTTCCTTTAAAATAAAAATTTTATAAGCAATTATTACCTCGATGAGCTACGTGCATCTTGATTCTAACATATGATTTGATATCAAAGATATTGGAGCGAAATTGTTATTTTAAGTTGAATTCACATGATCGCATCTAAAAAATCATATAGCACAATGAAAGAAGGCAACACAAGCATCTTATTCATTCTATTATTCTTAGCCAATTGAGTGTTGTGCAAATCCAACCATCTAACAAAGCATCTTTTGATATTCTAAGAAACACAAGGAAGTAATCATGGATCTCCTCGTGAATGCAACAGAAGAAAATTAAAAGCACGACAAAAACAGAAAAGCATGGAGATATCACAAGAGAAAAAAGACATGCACATATTACCTTTAATAATGCAATAACGGATTGATCATCAAAGATTTCAACACTACAATCAACCAAACAATTTACCTGCAAATGAGAGTAAACAAGTAAAGCATAGCAGAAAGATTGTCAAGTATATGTAATTTAAATGTGTCACAACCCAGACCGTCGTGATTGGCACCCACACTAACTCTCCGGTGGGAGAACCACTACTACAATCCAAACCAAGCAACTAAACCAAAACTAAGGCATTTAAGTTACGGAAGAAAGTTAAATACTAAGGAAATAAATAGAGTTCCCATAAACTCTAACCAAAGTCTAACAATAATAAACTAACATTGTAGAACTAATGCCTAAAACCTGAAAGTCAATGTACCAAAACATCTAAAGTTCAACAAGTCTAAACAAGAAGGGATGCAACCCCAATCTAATGAACTAATCAACTAACAAGAACATAGTCTAAGTCCGGAAATGGTGGACATAGACGAAAGAGAACCCATGGAATCCTGGAAGAATTGGCTCACCCTTGAATTCGAACGATCACTGATCTCCTAAGCAAGGTCTGTCAGTAGCCACTTGAAGATGCCATGTACTCAACAAAAATAAGAGCAAGTGCAGTATCAGTACACAACCACAGTTTACTGGTAGGATTACGCGGCTATCCCACTAAGTGCAACATACATAAGTCAAACAACAATATAATGACATGCATATATAGAACATATACAATATCATCAACATTTACGAACAATGAACAACTTCACATGTCTCAAAATACACAATAATGAGAAGTCATTGGTCCTCTCATGGAACCCAAACCCAAACAGTTAGCATACCGAAAGGTGGTACCCGATCCAATGATTATGTCGGAACGTGGCAACTGATCCCATAATTATGCCAGAACGTGGCAACCGATCCAAGTTAGTTATGCTGTAACATGGCAACCGATCCATTCAACACACCACAATCACAATCACAATCACAAGTATATCCTCAAGATCATACATTTAAGTCATGATTTCATGGTAACCATCATTCATCTATCTCATTTACAAAAAGTTTGATCAATAATGCAACATTCATATACATACATGTATTATAATGAAGCAAGAACAAACATACATCATAGAATCATAGAATCACAACCATCACCTACCTCGAAACAATCTAGAAACCCTAAGAAACTTGATCCTTCCCTTTCCGAATTTGTTCCGCTTGTTCTTGGTCTACAAACAATCAATATAATACAGGAATCAATAAACAATCGCTAATTATCCGGATTACTAACAATTCTTAAAACGCTAGATCATACCCATGATCCCAAGTATCCAAATAGGGTAGTTTCCACCAAAGAATCTAGATCAAAACCCTTCCCATCGATAATTACCCATTCTATTACGTTTTATGGATCGAAAAATGGATTCGGGTAGTGAAAAGCTTACCTTTAGCCTCAAGAATGTTGGAAAACTGTTAGGAGTCACCTGGAGTTCGCTCTTTAGCTCTAAAAATCGAAAAGTGCAGAATGAGGTCGTTTAGGGGTTTATTTACGACTTTAAGTCGCGTCAAACCCGCCAAAGCGGCTTGCACGAACCAGTGAGCTATTTTAAAGAATTCCAAAATCACCATTTCACAACACACCTCTAACTCACGACACTGAGAAATTACCCTTCGCACTAAGATCGGTTTCGGGAGTTCTACTCGTCCGAATTCAATTCTGTAAAGTCGTACGGATTCCTTAACGAGTTATCTAACCACTCATGTAACCAAAATTATAAATAAATCACCCAATTGCTACAATATTTTCCTACACCTTAAAGATTCCGATTTCGTCCAAATCTGGACTAGGTTGGGAAAATCCAAATACTATGAAAAAGTTTTTCGACCCAAAAAAATTTCCCGTTAGCTTTTCTATAACGACGAAACCTGGTCATTACAATAGATATCAATTTACCCATCATTCGTTCTCGAGTTACAACTTAGTAAAAATAGGCTAAGGAAAGAATGAAGTAGTACCTGAATCGACGAACAATTGGGGATACATGTTTCGTATGTCCCTCTCGGTTTTCCAAGTAGCTTCCTCAACTGGAGGATGCTTCCATTGAACTTTCACGGACTTAATCTCCTTGGTCCTCAACTTACACACATCACAATCAAGAATTGCAACTGGTTCCTCCTCATATTGGAGGTCTTTGTCTAACACAATTGACTCTCATTTAATGATATAATCCCCGTCACCATGATATCTCTTCAACATGGACACATGAAATACCGGATGAACACCCGATAGATTAGGAGGTAAGGCCAATCTATACGCTATCGTTCCTACACATTCAAGAACCTCAAAGGGACCAATGTATCGCGGACTTAGTTTTCCCTTCTTGCCAAATCTCATCACCACTTTCATGGGTGATTCCTTAAGAAGAACATTTTCACCAATTTGAAATGCCATGTCTCTTACCTTATGATCCGCATACTTCTTCTATCTACTCTGGGCTGCTAAAAGTTTAGCTTGAATACTCTTCACCTTATCTTGAGCACCCTTCACTAAATCAACCCCCCAAAGGTTTCACATCCCCAGGCTCGAACCATCCTATGGGTGACCTACATCCCCTCCCATAGAGTTCCTCAAAAGGTGCCATATCTATGCTGAAGTGATAACTATTATTATAGGAGAACTCACACAGTGGTATGAATTTATCCCAATGCCCTCCAAAATAAAGCACACATGCCCTCAACATGTCTTCTAACACTTGAATAGTCCTCTTTGACTGTCCGTCTGTCTGTGTATGGAAGGTTGTACTAAAAGTGAGTTGTGTGCCCAATTCATCATGTAATTTCCTCCAAAACTTGGATGTGAATTGGGTACCACAGTCTGAGATGATAGAGAGGGGCACCCCATGCAACCTCACTATCTCTTTCACGTAAACTTTAGCCAATTGTTCAGTATTATAATCTATTCTTACCGAAATAAAATGGGCTAACTTGGTCAATCTATCAACCACTACCCAAATAGAATCAAACTCCCCCAAAGTCTTGGGAAGTCTAACCACAAAATCCATGGCTATCCTTTCCCACTTCCATTCCGGAATTGGCATTCTTTTAAGCAAACCTGCAGGCCTTTGATGTTTATATTTCACTTGTTGGCAATTTTCACACTTCGCCACAAACTCCGCTATATCCTTCTTCATGCCCGACCACCAATAAATTCACTTCAAATCTCGGTACATCTTGGTCACACCCGGATGAATAGAATATCGTGAACCATAGGACTCTATTAACAACTTTTGAATAAAATCGTCAACTCGAGGAACACAAATCCTCCCTTTAAAATTGAGCATGACATCCGCATCAAGAGTGGTCTCTTGTGCCTTACCAATCACACTCTTCTTTCTAAGCTCCTCTAAATTTTCATCTTCAAATTGTTTGGCCTTGACCTCATCAATGAATGTGGCCCTCACTTCAATACTAGCTAACACCCCACCTCTTTCTGAGATGCCCAACTGCATGAACTTAGACTTCAAGGTCTGAATTTCCTTAGCCAAAGGTCGCTTGGTTACACTCAAGCAAGCTAAACTACCCATACTCACCACTTTCTGACTCAAAGCGTCTGCCACTACATTATCCTTACCCGGATGGTATTGAATGGTGACATCATAATTCTTAAGTAACTTCATCCAACTTCGTTGTTTCAAATTCAGATCCTTTTGAGTGAACACATTTTGCAAACTGCGATGATCAGTAAATACCTCACACTTAACACCATAGAGTTATGCCGCCAAATCTTAAGAGCAAACACTACCGCTACCAACTCCAAATCATGTGTTGGGTAATTCCTCTCAGGCACCTTCAATTCACGCAATGCATAAGCTATAACATTCTTATCTTACATCAACACAACACCCAAACCAGAATGTGAAGCATCACAACAAACAATAAAATCTTTACCTTCTACCGGTAATGCTAGGATAGGTGCGGTGGTCAAAAGAGTCTTCATCTTTTGGAAGCTCTCCTCACATTTTTCAGTCCATTCAAATGGTATCTCCTTTTTGGTCAAATGAGTGGCAATAGAAGCAAAGTTCTTCACAAATCGATGATAATAGCTAGCGAGCCCCACAAAACTCCTAACTTCAGTCTTAGAACTTGGTCGAACCCAATTCTCAACCGCCTCAATCTTTTGAAGATCTACCACTACCCCTTCTTTTGAAACTACATGTCCCAAAAATTGCCACAGAAGTCAACCAAAATTCACACTTAGAAAGTTTTGCATATAACTTTTGCTTCCCAAGAACACCCAAAACAATACGAAGATGGTTGGCATGCTCTTCCTCACTTTTCGAATAAACCAAAATATCATCAATAAAGACGATGACAAAAGAATTAAGAAATGGCTTGAACACCCCATTCATTAAACTCATAAAAGTTGCAAGCGCATTGATCAAACCAAAAGACATAACAAAAAACACATAGTTCCCATAGCGGGTTCTAAATGCCGTCTTGGGCACATTCTCAGGCCTAATTTTCAATTGGTGGTAGCCAGACCTTAGATCAATCTTAGAGAAAACTGACGCACCTTGCAATTGGTCAAAAAGATCATATATTCGAGGCAAGGGATACTTATTTTGAATAGTGACCCCATTCAATTGCCGGTAATATATACACATTCTCATACTACCATCCTTTTTCTTAACAAACAAAACTGGAGTACCCCATGGGGAAGCACTAGGACGAATAAATCCCTTGTAAAGAAGCTCTTGGATTTGAGCCTTAAGCTCTCTTAATTTTACCGGGGCCATGCGATATGGAGGGATGGAAATGGGACGAGTAACACGCTCTAAATCGATGCAAAAATCTATATCTCTATCCGAAGGCATACCAGGCAAGTCATTAGGAAACACTTCTCTAAATTCTGACACCACAGGAATAGGCCCAATGGATGGAGCCGTAATCTCAACATCCCTAATATGAGCCAACTAAGTCAAACAACCCTGCTCTATCAATTTCTTAGCCCAAATAGAGGATATGATCTTAGTTCGCTTAGGCTTGTACACCCCTTCCCACTTTCATTTTTCCCTTCTCGGAATTTCTAGAGTTACAAACTTATTATTACAATAAAGTACGGCATAATAGGGGGACAACCAAGTCATGTCTAAGATTATGTGAAAGTCAGTCATCCAAAATCACCAAATCAGCCCAAGTCTAAGAACCCATAAATAAAATAGGACAAGCACGAAAGACATGGGTAACTATGACTGACTCTCCAACTTCGGTAGAAACATGGATAGGGGCATCAAGTATATCACGAATCATGTCAAACTCTGAGGCAAATCGCACAGATACATAAGAATAAGTAGAACCCGAATCAAATAACACATTAGCCATCCGGTCACAAACAAGAATAGTATATGTGATCACCGCGTCAGACGCCTCTACCTCATTCTTGCCTGGAAAGGCATAACACTGAGCCCTATTATCTTGACGAACCACTTCCCTGCCTGGTTACACATTACCTGTGCATGCATTACAATTTCCTCTACCTCCACGGCCTCGTTGATTACCTCTTTGCCCACCTTGTGGATGCCCTTGACCATTATTACCATTTCCCGCAGGTACCACTGCTCTAGTCTGCTGCTGCGCGGACTCAAATACATGTGGGTGTGGACAATCTCTCCTCATATGCTCAGGTTCTCCACAGTTGTAATAAGTACGATAAAAAAATGGTCTGCCGCCCGTCGAAGGCGCAACTCCCTGGCTATCCTGAAAATTATGAGATGGAGTTTCCGAGTAACTACCTGCAGAGGCGGGCATAGCAGACTAAATTTGGCTGCAAGCGTTCGCCTTCCAGACCCGTTGGAATAAGAAACTTGAAAGTTACCCGAGTTCTTGACCCTTTTTGTCCATGCCTTAGCTTGACCGTCTCGCCTCACCCCCTCCACTTTCTTAACATAGTCTGTTACCCCATTGAAGCTCCTCCCTGCAAAAGTCATATGAACAGATAACACTTGTAACTCAAAATTTAATCCCTTAATAAATAATCGGATCCTCTCCTCCTCAATAGTCACCAATTGAGTAGTGATGTTTGCGTAATCAAGACACAACTTCCAATTCAAGTGTCTACGATCGTACAATAGTAATATAACCCAACAAAATGGGTTGGGGTCAAGCCCCAAGGGAGTGGTTTCTGAGAATTAAGAGTCAAGCGCGAATATGCTATAGTTAACCATAGTGAAAAACATTATCGAGTAAAAACATCATAAATTAAGGGGTTGACACGAATGTCAAATATCAAGGGGGGATTTGTAGTCGATTAACAACTAAAACAGCGAAAATACAAAGATGTGAATATAGGGAGATGGGAATCTTGAGATGTGATAGGAATATGGGATAAACTACACAATCGGGTAAATGCTATTCATAGTCAATTTTTGAACATTTGTAACTAGGCTAGACTTTAGTGGGGGTAAATTCTCTCTCGAACAACTTACCCCGAATCAACTCGGTTTCTCTCGAACACCGAGTTGCCGCTTTTAAGCACAGCCTCCGCCTTAGTCCATTCACTCTCTCGAGCTGAATGTGTGGGAAAAGGCCTAGGATTCACTCTCTCGAGCTGAACCCATGACGACCCAATAACCAACAATTATCGATTTAGTAGTCTTAGTTTTAAAACCTCTCTCTCGAACAAGCCAAAAACACTTAGATGAAATCGTATTTCCAACTACAATTCCATTAATTTCAAACACAACTACTAAATGAAATCACATTTAAACAACAAATAGACTAACAATAAGCATTACCTAACAGAAAATTTAACCCATATTCACAAAATCAAACCCCAAGAATTGAGGTTTTAGCTAGACATAGAGAAAAGGAAGAAAATGATACCAAATCGAAGTAACATCAACTGGGTATGATTTATATTCACTTTAAATGAGTCTAGGATGAAGAATCTTGAACACCCACTTCCAATTAATTAGAATTGGGAGTCTTCAAGTCATCAAAGGCTAAGAACAAGGTCTCTCTATTTGAAACTTTGAAAAATAAAAATGTTGTATCTGATATTGCATCCTAAGATAAAAATTCAAACTAGTATTTATAGTTGTCTAAAAATGTGCAGCGAATGATCACTTGGCGCAGTTAGTCGGGATCGCCGAAGCACTCGGTGATTCGACATTTGGCCTGCTTCATCGCCTTTCAACTTTTGCCTTCAGCATCTTCGCGTTCTGGATCATTGGGTGATATAGTACTGCTTCGCGGAACTGTCTGGCGACGCGCCAACTGTTTTTTTCATCACCGACTTGATCTTTTCCTTCAGGGCTCAGCACAATGGAACTTTGGGCGAGGTTGAGTCCATTCGGCGACTCGCCTAATGCATTAGGCGATCCTCATGCCTTCTTTTCTTCGTCTTTTCAGCCATTTTGTTCCTTTTTGCCAAGTAGTGTCCATGCTTTGCCTCAAATCCAAAAACCTGAAACTAACGATTTGCATTAGTTATTGAGACAAAATATGCATTTGAGGACACTAATTCTATTAAAACGAAGCCCCAAATGAGTCCAAATTGGGGACTAATCAACACCCCCAACTTAAACTTTTGCTTGTCCTCAAGTAAAACTCAAGTTTGGCAGTTCTAAAAGGATATCTCGAACATTGCTACACAAGACTTAATCATGAATGCACACATAAGACTCCATTTACTCATGCAAATATCAAATGTGTACTCAAAGACTCAAGTTGTGACACACCATTTTCAAAGATTCTCAAGTTCACAATACTTGCTTCAAATGGAAGTTCAAGCTCAACAAAGGTTTCCAAATGCCCTCACACAAAAGAATGATTCCATTTTCACACACAATGGTTCAATAATTTAAAGTTCTGAAATCAAATGCAATGCTTACACTCACAAAGAAGAACATGATGCATGCTTTCAACCATAGGTTTGCCCATTCCAATAGACAATTGTCTCAGCTCACTCAAGATCAAAAAGGTCTTTACAAGGCTTGTAATGGGGCTGAGTGTAAAGGTATGTTCATTTAGGCTTAGTGACTTTCATCCTCATGAAATGTGCTGCACACAACACTTCCTTTCCTCTTCTTTAATCATTTTCTTTAGTGCTCATAAGTCATTCCATTATTCACTTTCCATTGATTGTTCAGAAACCCCATTTCTTTTGTACTTTATTCCATGAATTTTTCTTTTTCGTTCTTTTCTTTTCTCTTCTCCTCATTTTTTGTATGGAGGGGTTCCATTTTTTTTCTCAAAACCATGGGTTAAAGGAGACTTTTCTTGAACTTCTTGACTTGCCTTCTCTTTTCATCACACCCCCAACTTAGGCTTTTGGCCTAAGTTGGCTATTCAATCAACCACAAATCAAGAGGATTATAGGTAGTGGATTAAGGGAGGTCATGTTTTCATCAAGTTTCTTCCAAACAAATGTAAGGCTCAAGGGTTTTCAAAAGAGGTTCACACTCACAAGGGAGTCCACAAAAGAGGTATATGTCAAATTGGCTCACACTCTTCGAAGTTGCCTATGATCATATCAAGAGATAGCCTTACTTAGTCGACTAGACAACTGGGAAAATTCTAGGTGTTATCATGCATAGTTCACAGTAAGCTCATCACACAAGGCATCGACACTAAAGTCAAACAAGACTCCACATTTTCGCTAGTGTGCAACGATCATCACAAGAGACTCGATTTGATAATTGGCTATTCACAACAAGATGCAAAGAGTTCACATATTGTCTATGCAACTTCATTTGGCCTCATCGTCGCCGCACATTCATGTATGTTCGATTATGAGCACTATTCAAGTCATCGATATTGATCAAACTAATACTCAAATTTGCGATAAAACACCCACATTCAACACATACAAAAGGTGGCAAAATATTTTTGGAAGGGTCAAAAATCATTTTCAATTAAATGCAATGAGCCACAAGCTCAAACCTTCCACAAAAAGCATTGTCAACACAATTTAGGCTAAAAACCCAATATATAAACAAAAATAATATGCACAAAGGTGGGCCTCACCCCAACACAAAGAAAAACCATTTGACCTCAAATGCAAATAAAGATATCCAAAAACCAAAATAAATAAGGACAGAGAGAGAGGTAAAGAGGGGATCCTGTCTAAGCAGTTGCTCCATCTGTCTGGGCAACAATGCCCGGTGTAGTGCTCGAGATCTAGTCTTCAGTGCCAGGAGTTACCTCACAAGGACCAGCTCTACTGGATTCGCCCATGGCAGGGTCTCTCAAAGATGTCTGGCGTGCAATCTCATACATGGCATTCTCCAGATCCGCCAAATCATTGTACACCTCATCATCATGTACTTCTATCCGCTCCTCATCGGTCTACGCCTATGAGTCATCAGCTACTGTGTCATTCCTTTGTACTTCTCCGGTGGTACCCAGATGAATCACTGAAGTCTCTGAGGCATCTACATCATCAGCATCCTTCAGTAGTGAGGTGAAGTCGGTAGACTTCAGATATTCTACATTCTTCCTCAAGTCTGGTACCTCAACTTGCAAAGCTGAAACCGCTAAGGCCTCCCCTTGTCTGCTCCCAAAAGTTGTGACTCTAGTAGCCAGATCATCAACAGAAGCCCGAAGGAGGGTCAGTGCAGCTGAAATAGCACTCTCAATCATTGTTGGGATGGATCTCTCCAATCAAGTGCCCTCACATCAGCTGAATAGGCCTGATTCCCCATTTTCAGAATCATCACCTGAGTAATCTTGACTGGCTTGGATGAGGTGGAGGCTCCCAAAACCTATGAATAAGTGGGAGGGGTAGAAGTACGTGAAGGCCCGGAGGCCGGAGTAGGCAAAGATGCCTCTACAAGTAACGAATCAACATAAACTTCTGGAGAAGCATCTGACGGAGCTGCTCTCCTCCCGTCAGCCTCCTCTCGTGTGTATTCGGCCTCAATACGCCGGATGTCAGTGGAAGAAGAAGGAGTGACCTCAATATCTCTCGCAGAATCTTGGGGTAATCCACCACGGCGCCACAGCTTAGTGATCAGGACTGGGAATGGTAGAAAAGTCTGTTTCTGCTTGGCTCTCATGGCTATCTCCTGTGAAATCAAAAGTCCTAAGTTGATGCGCCTCCTGGATATGATGGACCGTAGGCATCTCGCCTTAGAATGGCGAAGGCCAAATTCATTCTGGGATGGCATAATATTGCTGCTCATAAAGCCAAACCAAAACAGAGCAGTGATACGCCCAAATTACACCTCCCTAAAGAAGCATAAGTGATCATTACCAAGTAAAGAACCCAACTTGAAGGTTGGGGTTGATCCCACAAGGAATATGGTTTAGACTTAACTTTAACCCACGATTATATTCATTGAATCAATGTATTTCCGAAAACAAGTAATTAAGGGGGAAAGGGGATTTGTGAAACAAATTCAGGAAATGATGTAAGTAATCAATGAGCAAGATTCAAACTTTAGTTGTTATCAAGATGAGAAAGTAACTAGGGTGTATATGTTCCCCATAAGCTCATAACGCGGTAATCATAGTAATAGCAATCCTTTCCTAGTTTATTACATGCAATGTGATAGGTTAGGTACCTCTAAATCATTGGTCCGGCATCTAGAGAATTTCAGCCCGCACCTTGGTCTGGCGACGTGTGTATAATTTACTAACCCTTACCTTTACCTCGTATTAGACATCATATCGATGTATGGCTTAGTTTTCACCCTCGCACCAATCAACAATAGACTATTAGATAGTATCACACTAAATCTATGTTGATAATTCTTTTCTTATTAACTACCTCCTTGGTTCGGCAAGTAGCAACAAGGCGAGTTCTAACGCTTGCACTCGTTAAAAAGACATCTAAACGAAAGAATTATCAATGCATGCAACAACACTATTCAAGAATTGCTTAGTTACTATTCATACTTTGTTAATTGCTCATGGTTCCCACAACCCTAGTTGTGGATTTAGTTACCCATTTTAGTAAGAACACAATTCATATTTTTAGAAGAAGAAATCATGAACTTACGTAATGAGAATGATAAACCCAGAATTTCAACTTGAATTTCCAAACCAAAATCTTCAAAACAAACTTAGGAAATTAAGAATTGCTAAAGTTGCAAGTTAATCTCCAAAGCCAAAAACTAGAACTTAAATAAAAAAGTCTAACCTCCAAAAATGAGGTTTACATGCCCTATATATAGAAAAATAAGTCCTAACTAAAAAGGAAACGAAATAAGGAAATAATGTTTCACGACACGGTTTTGATAGACGATACTGACCTACGGACCGTGGATTGAGATACGGTCCGTAGGTCCCTTCCGTG
>JAJOOD010021629.1:0-31017 GCA_029582525.1 Solanum tacnaense
TTGACTAATTGAATATAATTGTTAGTTAAAGTAAAGTCTAAACCATTTTCCTCGTGGGATCGATCCCAACCTACAAGTTGGGTTCTTTACTTGATAACGATCGCTTATACTTCTGTAAGGAGGTGTAATTTGAGCGTATCACAACTCACCAAAAATAAACGCAATTCCCTCTCAAATATTCTCTCTCTAGAAAGAAGAAGAAGAAGAAGAAGAAGAAGAGGGTCAAGCTAGGTCAAGACTCTATTATTTCAAGATTACTAGGATTCGTAATCAAGGTATGATGGTTTATTCATTCATGGATCCCTTTCATCCATGAAGCCGTCGGGTTTCCCCTAATTGTGAAGATGAATCCCCAATTCTAGTTAGGGTTCCTTCCTATATTGTGGGTATTGTTATATGTTGATCCAATTGAGTGGAAAAAGGTTATTTATGATTTTTTATGATGTAATTTCATGATTTTAGTATTATTATACATGTATTCTTGATTAATCTAAGATTCTAGGGTGAAATTGAGTTGAATCCCTTAGCGTAAAGTTGAGTTGAAAACTTTCCTTCCAATTGAGTTTCACTATGAGATTTTTCTTAGGTGAATTCAAACGACCACATATCTTAAAATATAAAGAGTTATATTACCCATGACCTATCAAATTAAAGTTGTGTGAATCTCCTTTCCAACACCACCAATTTCGCATCAATCCAATTTTTGAGTAAAAAGTTATGACCATTTTAGTAACCTGATACAATGAAGTGACGAATTAGCCAATGGGAAAACATTAAAATAGGTCATTTTTATCTTTTTACCTCTAAGATAACTCTAAATGAATTTCTTGACTAATTAAAGACCCAAACCAATAATATTTTCATCTCTTAATACCCCATTCTCTTCTCCCTCAAACCATAAGGTAAAACCCTAAGGAAAAATCAAAGTAGAAGACTTCCATTCAAGATTCTTTCAAACTTTTTCAAGATTCTTCTTCAAGGTATCTTCTCCAAGAATTTCATTCTTTCCAACTCAAACCTCTTCATACAAGTATGAATCATTAATGGAATCCTAATTCTTGTCCATAGAGTTTCAAGAAATTAATTCAAGTATATCAAGAAAGGTTATCTTGATTTTTCTCCTTCAAGACAGGTTTTCAAAGTTTCTAATCAAGTTCTTCTTCAAGATTATTCAACAACCTTATTCTTTAAGGTATGTAAGGCTATCAAAGTGTTGGACTAGATCATTCTCACACTCTACATCTACTTTCCAATCAGTAAAAGAGTAATCTAGGATTTTATCCCTTGATTAGAGTATTTTGAGATAGGTTTATTTTGAGTTCTTGAGTTCCTATTTCTTTTCGAAATTATATTTCTAATTATTGAATTTCTATATGTTATGCATTAAGATTCTTGAGTTGATTCGTTCATGTCTATATTTCAACAAGAACCCTATGAATTGAGTATTCTTGAGATGAGTAATGTCGTTAAGGTCTGAGTATTGAGTTTTCTATGTTGTTATTAAGATCCTTGAGTTGATTCGTTCATGTCTATATTTAAGCATGAACCCTATTTTGAGTTATAATTTTTGAGAATCTTTTAAAACAAACATTTTTGTCTTAAACTGATTTTCTAAGTAAGCAAAGATGAGTTTTGAGAAAGAGTTTTGAAATATGATTACATAATGACTTCTCGAGTCATCAATGTTCAGATCATAGTATGATTTCTGATATAGTTTTGAGAAAGAGTTTTTAAATATGAGTTGAGTAAGAGTATACGAGACTTATGTATTCCAAAGATATCAGTTTTTACATTGAAAAAAAAAACCTTTGAATTCTAAATGAGTTAATGAGTTTAGAGATATTTCAGAGCAGTTACCTCTTTTAAGAGGTTATTTTGAGTAACTACCTCAAACCAGAGAAAGAGTATGTTTTAAACATTTCAGAATGAGTATATATATATTATTGGTAGTAGTATTGATCTCCGATATGGGATGAGTTCAAAAAACTAAAAATTCTCATAAACCATGTATGCCAACTTAGGCAAAGGATCATACTTTTTAGATGAATCCTTAGTGCATTCAGGTGAAGCTAAGTGGATCCACTTAGTTGAGGTGTTCTATACCCCGACAAGGAATAGGACAGTTCTATTAGCATGGGCGAGACATTGTATCATCACATAACTCATAGTGATGGTTGTCGGTTAGATAATCTCCCAAATAGAGTTAAAAGTGTATTTTTATTGTATCACTTAATATGTAGAGTTCAGAGATGAGTAAGTATTTTGTTTAGTCTTAATGATTTCACTTCTTTAATTCTTTCAATTCAGTTGAGTATATATCTATATCTACTGCAGTCTTATCTTTCAGTTATTTGTTATTTAGCTATATTACATACTCGTACATTCAATGTACTGATGTCATTCGACCTGCATCCTTTAATGATGCAGATAGAGGTTCTTATGATCCTCAACAAGAGTCCCTTGAGATCACTTCATCCGCTTTAAAGTAAGGCCTCCTTGCTTCCGAAGGACTCCATTTTTAGGAGTTGTTTGTAGTAATTCTTTTGAGAAGTCGTGGGTCTTATTACAACACTCATCTTTGTACAGTAGATGCTTCGTAGATAGAGAGTTTTTGAGAGACTTTCAGTTTTAGATGTTTTATTCAAAACTTATGTTTCATACTCAATATATTCAGAGAGTTTTGAGATTTATTACACTATTGATTTAGCATTTCTTTCAATTTGATTCTTATGTATGCATGAGTTAGTCTTTCATTTGTAGTCAGCTAGGATGAGGGTTCGCTTGGGGGCCAACAATGGTTCTCAAGTGTCAGCCATATCCAGGTTGTAGGTTCGGGTCATGACAACTGTCCGAACTATATTTTCCAGAAAAAGATGTTGCTATTTGTGTAGGAGCTGGGATATTGTCCAGAAAAGTTGTCCATACCTGTATTAAAATCAACTAGAATTGTATAGAGATATGGTAATTCAATATCCTTTTGATGTTCATTTCTATTTCCATTAGTCGAAAGGCTAGTGAACTTTCTTAAACTTTCAAGTTCCATAGACATTTCCTTCATTGTATGCCTATCTTCTCCATCCAAGTGAAGGCAACTCTTCATGAGCTCAGCTATCTTTTAAAGTTTCTCAAGACTTCCTTCTCTTACAATTCTACGATCAAGAATTTGAAATAAGCTATTCTTACTCATAGAAGATACTATATTATCTACCAAACATTTGTCCTTATCACTTGTGCCCCTCAAAATAGGTTTCATTATTGTTAAAAGTTCTGCAAGAACTACTTCAAAACTATAAACATCACTTCTCTCGGTCAATTGACCTGTTTGAAAATATTTAGGATCTAAGTACCCTAAAGTTCCTTGAACCAATGTAGCAACATGTATTTGGTCAAGAAGGACTAATGTTGAAGATCCAAAATTCACCACTTTTGTTATGTAAACATCATCTAGTAATATGTTGGTAGATTGATGTCTCTATGGATTATTGGCATGGATGCATATGGATTAAGGTAAGCAAGTGAACTTGCAGTCTCTGCAACAATTCTGAGCCGATTTTGCACAGAGAACCAATGCGTTAAATTTTGGTTGCGGATATGCTCGTTAAGAGTTCCATGAGAAACGTATTCATAAACCAGTAAAGGCATGTCAGCTTCCAAACAACGCCCAAAGAGTATCACCACATTTATGTGGTTAACTTGAGTAAGAATAAGTACCTCATTGGTTAATTGTTCAACTTGATTCTCATCCACAAACTTAGATTTCTTAATAGGAACTATACTATTATCAGGTAGTATACCATTGTATACAATTCCATTTCTACCAAGATTAAGAATTATATCACTGACATAGTTGTTTGTATCCTTCTTCAATTCGTCATTTATAAAAATTTGGTTGCTTCCACACCACCCTTTTTAGAGGAGATTTTTTTGCTTCAAGAGTAAACCACCATTCTGTTGGAAGAACTTCTCCCTTATTTTAATGATTTTTTTTTCTTGACATAAAAATAGAGAAATATTTTCCTAGCTACTAGGGATATAAAGCCAACGCCCATACTTACGTTTATAACAACAAAATTTAGAGGAGATGAATTCCTTTGATCACATCAATTTATTGTGTTAATTGATGAGTCCACGTTTTGGACTCATTTAGGGCTTTATTTGGATAGATTTAGTGTTCTCAAATTCTTATCTTGTGTCAATAACTGATGTAAAATCCTTGATTTCCAGGTATTTGGATTTAGGAACAAAGCATGGGTACTAATCGGACAAAAGGAACAAGGCAACTGAGAGAACGAAGAAAAGAAGGCATGTTAATTGCCTAATCCATTGCGCGAGCCGCCAAATGACTATTACCTCGGCTAAAGTTCCAGTGTGGTAAGCCTTGAAGGACAAAATCAAGTCGGTGAGCGAAAGGAGCAGTCGGCGTGTCGCTGAACGGTTTCGTGATGTAGTGATTGGATCGCCCAAATTTACAGAACTTGAAGATGTTGAAGGCCTAAGAAAAAAGGCGATGGAACTGATCAAAGGGCGGACCATCAAGTTGATCGGTGATCCCGACATATTGCGTCGAATGGTCCTTCGCAACATATTTTTGGAGAGTATAAATACATTTTTGAAATTTTAGTTTAAAAAGGAGTTTTTGTAATATAGAATTTTTAGAATGTTTCAGTTTGAACTCTGAGTATTGAAACAAAACTTTTCCTTGGCTTTGAACAATTGAAGTTTTCCATTTTTCAGAAATTGGAAGTGGGTCTTTGAGATTCTTCAATTTGGACCTTTGTAAAACGAAATTAATCTTACTAGTTGATGGAAACATAATTTGGTAACGATTTCTATCTTTTTATGATGTCTAGCTAAAACCCTAATTTTAGGGGTGTGATTATGAGATTATAGGTTGATTTAGCTTGTGGGTGTTGCTAATTGTTATTTTAAATGTTGTTTAAAAGTGTTTTCAATTAGTAATTGTGGTTCAATTTAAAGGGTTGTAGTTGCAAATGCAACTCTACCTTCATGTTTTGGGCTTGCTCGAGAGAGAGGTATTAAAATCAAGATTACTGAATTGATGGTCTGTGGGTATTGGGTTGACATGGGTTCAGCTCTCTCGAGTGAATCCTAAACCTTTTTCAACACATTCAGCTCGAGAGAGTGAATGGACTAAAGCGTAGGCTGTTCTTATTTGCATGCTTGTTGGTGTTCGAGATAAACCAACTTGATTTGAGGTAAATTATTCGAGAGAAAGTTTGTCCCCACTAACGTCTATCTTATTCACTGATTACAGGTATTTACTAACAGTTGAAATCACCCACATGTCTACCTTAGCCTAAAATCCAATCACATCTCAAGAACCCGTCTCACTATTGTTATTTTTATGTTATTTGTTATTGTTGTAGCTGATATTAAACCAAAATCCCCTGTTATTTGACATTTATGTCACTCCTAATTTCATTTATGTTTTTATTCGATAATGTCTATTCCTATGATTGACTTGAGCATATTCGTACTTTCCTATTGATTCTCAAACACGTACCACTCCCTATGGATTCGACCCCAACTCATTTAGTTGGGTTATATTACTTACTAATGATCATTGGCACTTAGAATTGGAAGAAGTGTCTTGATACGTGAAATCAAAATGGCACTGTTGCCGGGGAGTGGTGTTGGTTGAGAATTTTTAGTTAGGTTGAATTTTGTTCTTGTTACTCATAGTTGAACTTACTTATTTTTAGTTCTGGTTTTCTTGTTTGTGTTTTTAAATAGGAAGTATGAGTGTGAACGGAAGAAATGGTAGCCAAGTAGGCCACCAAGATGACATCGGAAACCTCAACGATGTCAACGAGCCTAATGCTAAGACCCCCATCTTTTGGGTGGAATTGGTGTCATTCGCTTGCCTCTGGCTAAAGGGAACGTGGTGTTCCATATCACAAGTACTATGTTGCAGCTTTTGCAATTGAAGGGGCTGTTCGGTGGTTTGGCTCATGAGGATCCCCATGAGCATGTTAGAAACTTCGTGGATGTTTGCGGATCGTTCTTCTTCAAGAAGATATCCCAAGAGTCGGTCTGATTGAGGTTGTTCCCATTCTCTTTTATGGGAGAAGCATGTAAGTGGCTGGCTGAATTGTCACGTGAATCAATCACTTCATGGGAGGAGCTGGTCACCGCATTTCGAGTGCAATTTTTCCCCTCTTCGAAGATGATGACTCTTTGGGACAACATTTAGAGCTTCAAGCGTCTGCAGGGAAAGCCAATTTATGAAACTTGGCTACGATACAATTAGTTGGTGCTCCAATATCCAACTCATGGCTTGCCTAACAACGTGTTGCTGCAGTATTTTTATCGATGTCTTGATTTGGTAAACAAGGGTGTTGCTGATAAAATTTCTCCTAGAGGTTTGATGCAACAACCTTATGTGATAGAAGCTCAGCTCTTGGATGGCATGACCACGATCAATCGAGATTGGTACACCCGCGAAGATCAGGTCTCCTCTCTCACGTTTAAATTGACCAAGGAGCAGATGGAGAAAGACCAAGAGAAGGACCAGAACATGGCCAAGATCATGACACAACTTGGCATTTTGTCCAAAAATATCATGGGAGCTGGTGCTCGAAGTGTCAATGTTGAGGGTGTCGGGTGTGTTAATTATGATGAGGCCAAGTTTGAGGCTTTGTACAACGAAAAGGTGAATTTCCTAGCCAACCAATGTGGTGGTTATCGTTCAAACTACCAGAGGCAGGGTGGTAACCAAGGTTGGAATAGGGAAGAAGGTTGGAAGGATCGTGATCGAGAGTGGAGGGATCAAAATCCCAATTGGAAGGATGGGGAGAAGGATAGGTATGTACCTTCCCATGAGCGTCGAAAACCAAAGGATTCAGAAGGAAGGTGGTCGGTCGGAGGATATGCATTCTCGTATCCTCAACAAAGTTGAGGGGTCTGATACAATTTTGAAAGTAATGAAAGAAGATGTGTCAATCCTCATCCAGACGGTTACCTCTCATTCCATCTTGATCAAGAAGTTGGAGACCCAAATGGGTCATATCTCATCTCATTTGAATCTGAGACAGCAATGGGGTTTGCCTAGTGATACTATGGCCAACCCCAAGAATGAGGTTTGAGTGTGAACTTGCGTCGTGCCGTGACATTAACTAAGGCGCTGCTTGGGAGGAAACCCAAGTTTTTATTTGCTTTCATTTTAGGTTTAAAATAATGGTGTGTTAATTGTGCAGGTCAAAGTGTGGAAGGTGTTTGAAAAGTACATGTTGGCGAGCTAAAAGTCCAGTCAGCGACTCGCCGAAGAGCTTGACTTGGACCACCGTTAGACTCAAGACATTTTTAAATTGGAGTCTGTAAAACTCGGCGAGCCCAGGAGCATATTGGCGAATCGCCTACCAGGTCGGCAATCACGACTTTGTCTGCCATTTGGACCCCCACAATAACCGGAGGTCCTTGATGCTTATCGTGACCAACGGGAGTGGTTTTTCGAATTAATAGAAAAATAAAATTTAGTTCTAATTAGTCGTAGCTAAAGATATTAATAATTAAAAACATTGTAAATAAACGACGGTGACTCAAAAGTTTCAAATATCAATTGGGGGTTTTGTCATAAGTAGTAAAAACAACAAAAATAACAAGAAAATCAAGTATGAGAAAGAGTTCTTGGAGTGTGACCGCAATACAAGTTGAGATAAATAGTTGGGTACATGCTTTCGATAGGAAATTTGCAAGATAATAGTGACTAGGCTAAGCTTTAGATGGAAATAAGTTCCCTCTCGGGCAACTTACCCCATTTCAAATGCGTTTCTCTCGGACACCCATTTGTCGCATGAAGACCAGCCTACACCTTACCCCACTAACTTTCTCAAGCTGAGTGTTAGGATATGGGACTCGGGCTCACACTCTCGGGATGAACCTCATGTCGACCCACTCCTTAGACCATCAGCCTAGTGGTCTTGGTTTCGCGACCTCCCTCTCGGGCAAGCCGAAAATACATGGGTAACTTTGTATTTGCAACTACAAACCCATTAGATTAAACCACAACCACTAGGTGAAATCACTATTAAACTACATTTAAGCTATCTGCAAGTAAGACCCAACAATAATATCAACACATATTTGTTAAATCACACCCCTAGAATGCGGGTTTTTAGCCACACCTCAAGAAATAACAAAATACACCTAAAATGATACTAAAATCAAATGGGTATAAGAAATTAAGCCTTGATTTAAGCAAAGGAAGAAGAATCGGGAAGACCCACTTCCAACTTGGGGAAGATGAAATCCTTCTTTCTTCTAGTCTCCGAAAAACCCTTTCCAAACTTGAGAGAAAATATCCAAAAAGTACTATTCTATTCTGGAAATTCAAATAAATGTTCGACTCTTTAAAAATTAATAATAAGTTTAGTATTTATAGACTTCAGAAAATAGTGTTGCCGGATCTTTCAGCGAGGTTAGTCGGAATTACCGATCAACTCAGCGATTTACCCTTTGGTGTAGTTTGTCGCCGTCTTACACTAGCCTTCAGCATCGTTGTGTTCTGTGTCATTGGGTGACATAGTTGATGAGTCCACAAATTGGACTCATTTAGGGCTTATTTTGATAAGAATAGTGTCCTCGAATGCTTATTTTGTCTCAATATCTTATGAAAACTCTTAAGTTTCCGGTATTTGACGTTTTATTGAAAGTATGGACACTTAGGCGCAAAAAGGAACTAAAAGGCTGAAAAGAACGAAGAAGCTGAAGCCTGAGCATTGCCAAGAACACTAGGCGATTCGCCGAAGGGATTTACTCCGCCCTTTGTTCCAGTTAGCGAAGCCTTGAAAAAAGAAGGATCAAAAGGCGATGAAAGGAGCAGTCGGCGCTTCGCCGAATATTTCTGCGAAGCAATACTATACCACCCAATGGTACAAAATGTGAAGATGCTGAAGGCAAGTACGAAACAGTGATGAAACAAAAGAAGGGCGAGTCACCGAGTCATTCGGCGACATTGACTAAGCTCGCCGAAAGATCTTCCAGCACAATTTTCTGAAGTCTATAAATACTACACTTATTATTAGTTTTACAGAGTCGAACTTTTATTTTAATTTCGAGAATAGAATAATACTTTTTAGATATTTTCTCTCTAGTTTGGTGAGGATTTTTTGGAACTTGAAGAAAAGAGTTCATCTTCCCTAAGTTGGAAGTGGGTCTTCACTATTCTTCTTCCTTTGCTTAAATTAAGGTTTAATTTCTTACACACATTTGATTTTACTATCATTTTAGGTGTATTTTGTTATTTCTTAATGTGTTGCTAAAAACCCTCATTCTTGGGGTGTGATTTAGCAAATATGTGTTGATATTATTGTAGGATCTTGCTTGCTGATAGGTTAGATGTAGTTTAATGGTGATTTCACCTAGTGGTTGTGGTTTAATCTAAAGGGTTTGTAGTTGCAAATACAAAGCCACTTATGTGTTTATGGCTTGCCCGGGAGGGAGGTCGCGAAACCAAGACCACTAGACTGATGGCCTAAGGAGTGAGTCAACATGAGGTTCATCCCGAGAGGGTGAGCCCTAGTCCCATATCCTAACACTCAGCTCGAGAGAGTGAGTGGGGTAAGGCGTAGGCTGGTCTTGATGCGGTAAATGGGTGTCCGAGAGGAATGCATTTGAAATGGGGTAAGTTGCCCGAGAGAGAACTTATTTCCGTTTAAAGCTTAGCCTAATCACTATTATTTTACAAATTTCTTGTCAAAAGCATATACCCAACTATTTATCTCAACTTGTATTGCGGTCACACCCCAAGAACATTTCCCCATACTTGATTCTCTTGTTACTTTTTGCTGCTTTTACTACTTGTTACAAAACCACAAAGTCAATATTTGACACTTTCGTATCACCCCCTTTAATTTACTATGCTTTTAATCGGTAATGTCTTTAGCTACGACTAGTTGGAACTTAATTTTGTTTTTCTATCAATTCTCAAAACCACTCCCTTGGGACACGACCCAACCTTTAGTTGGGTTACTATACTATCGACGATTGTAGACACTCATACCGTAGGCTAGTATTGTTGGTCACAATAAGCATCAAAATGGCGTCGCTGCCGGGAAGTGGTGTCACGTGAAAATGTAGTTAACTAGAGCTTTTTGTTATTTTTAGTGTAGTTTTTACTAATTTTACTTTTAGTTTTGTTTTTCTTTGTTTATTGTTTGTGTATGCAGGTCCTCTACCTAGAGTGCAAAGAGGGGTGGCCTCATGAAAATGAGGAAAACCTCACTAATGGAACTTAAGTAAGGAGTTGTATCGTCCCACGACGTTAAATAAGGCGCTTCATGGGAGGCAACCCAAGCTCGTAAATTTAGGATTTTACTTTTATAAATAATGGTGTGTTGATATTGCAGATAAACCGAGGAAAGTGTGGAAAATCTCTGATTGGCGAGCAGAAAGTCCATTCCACGAGTCGCTAAACAGGTCAGCGAGCCCGACTGGATCCGCCGTTTGGCTCAATACAAGAGTTGTACAGAGCCTATAAAACTCGGCAAACTCATAAAGCAGCTCGACGCATCACCAACCTGTTCGGCGATCTCGATGCAGACCGCCGATTGGGCCCTCAGAAAATTGAAGATTTTGAAGAAAAGGCGGGATAAAAGACCACACGGCACTTCGCCGAGTGGTTCGGCAAGTGCGACTAACGTCGCCAAATGGACAAGAACTAAACGGTTATATAAATACAAAAGGTCAAATGTTTGAATCACTCACTTTCCCTCGTTACAAACACTCCAAAATCACACCAAAGGTATTAGTTTTTAGATTTTTGCCTTAAATTAGTATTTTAGTCGGTGATTAGTGCTTAGGGTTGGATTTCTTTGCTACTTAGCATTACAAAAAGCTATTTGATCGCCATCAAAGGTTAGTCTCTAAAACCCCAAATTAATTTTTGAAAAATTTGCACTCATTTGCAATTAGATTACTCGCATTTGAGGACAAACACATTTCTATTGTGGTGGGGTGAGGCTCACCTTTGTTTGCCTGTTATGGATATTTGTGTTTTTGTGTACATTTGGGTTGTCTGTTCCTTTTAATTTTAGCTTATACTGCTTTTCGTGGATGCTTGAGCTTATGGATCCTTTATGTTTTTAATTTGCTAAAAGATTTTGACCCTTAAAAAAAAATCATTTTTTGAAAATTTTTGCACCTCTTGTGTTGAAAGTGGTTGTTCTCGTACATATTCGAGTCTCAATTTCGCTCAAATACCTATTACTTGAATAGTTCTCTCAATCGAACAAACATGAATGTGCGACTACAACGAGACCAAATGAAGTTGCATAAATAATATGTGAACTCTTTGCATCTCGTTGTGATTAGCCAATAATCAAATTGATTCTCGTGTGATGACCATTGCACACTAGCAAAAGTGTGTAGTCTTGTTTGACTTTAGTGTCGATGCCTTGTGTGATGAGATTATTTTGAACCATGCATGAATACACCTAGAATTTATCCCATTAGTCTGATTGATTAAGTAAGGCTTGCTCTTGAGATGATATTAGGCAAATTTTGAAGTGTGTGAGCCAATTTGACATATACCTCTTTTGTGGCCTACCCTGTGAGTGTGTGAACCTCTCTTGAGCACCCTTTGAGCTTATTCTTCTTTGTGAGAAACTTGATGAAAACCTAGACCTTACTTGACCCACAACCTATAATCCTCTTAATTTGTTGTTTAGATAATAGCCAACTTAGGCCAAAAGCCTAAGTTGGGGATGTGGTGAAAAGGAAAAGGAGAAGTCAAGAAGTACAAGAAAAGTCTCCCTCAATCCCATGGTATTGCAGAACAGAATGGAAACAATTAAAAAAAAATTAAATTTTGTGGAATAAAAGTGCAACAGGAATTGGGTTTCCAAGCAATACATGGAGAGTGAATAAAAAGATGACTTAGAAGCACTAGAAAAAGAATTGATAAAGGAAAATAAGGGAATGCTTTGAGAATACCACATCTCATAAGGAAAAAGTCACTGAGCCTAAATGACCATATCTTTGCACTCAGCTCCATTACAAGCTTTAGAAATACCTTTTTGATCTTGAGCAAGCCGAACTGAAGGTTGATTGGAAAATATGGGTAAGCCTATGGGTGAAATCATGCATTGTGTTCCTTTTTTTTAGTGTTAGTGTTGCATATGATTCCTGATCTTAAATTGTTTTACCCCTGTGCATGAATATGGAATCATTCTTTGTATGAGGGCATTCAGATACTGTTGTTTAGCTTCACCTTGCATTAGTAGCAAGTATCGTGAGCATGAGAAATCTTTGGTAGTGGTGTGTCACAACTTGAATCTTTGAGTACACAGTTGAATTTTGCATAAGTACTTTGAGTCTTGTTGTGTATGTTCATGATTTAGTCTTGTGTAGCACATTTTGAGACACCTTGTTGAACGACTGAACTTCAGTTTCCTTGAGGACAAGCGAAAGCTTAAGTTGGGGGTATTGATGAGTCCACAAATTAGACTCATTTAGGGCTTATTTTGATAAAAATAGTGTCCTCGAATGCTTATTTTGTCTCAATATCTGATGAAAACTCTTAAGTTTCAGGTATTTGAAGTTTTATTGAAAGCATGGACACTTAGGCGCAAAAGGGAACAAAAAGGCTGAAAAGAACGAAGAAGTTGAAGCCTGATCATCGCCAACACACTTGGCGATTCGCCGAAGGGATTCACTCCGCCCTATGTTTCAATGCGTGAAGCCCTGAAGAAGAAGGATCAAAAGGCGATGAAAGAGCAGTCGGCGCTTCGCCAAATATTTCCACGAAGCAATACTACATTGCCCAATGGTCCATAACGTGAAGATGCTGAAGGCAAGTACGAAACAGTGATGAAACAAAAGAAGGATGATTCGCCAAATCATTCGGCGACATCGACTAACCTCGCCAAAAGATCTGCCAACACTATTTTCTGAAGTCTATATATACTAAACTTATTATTAATTTTAGGGAGTCGAGCTTTTATTTCAATTTCCAGAATATAATAGTACTTTTTAGATATTTTCTCTCAAGTTTGGAGAGGGTTTTTGGGAACTTGAAGAAAATAGTTCATCTTCCCCAAGTTGGAGTAAATCTTCTTTATTCTTCTTCCTTTGCTTAAATTAAGGTTTAATTTCTTATACCCATTTGATTTTACTATCATTTTAGGAATATTTTGTTATTTCTTGATGTGTGGCTAAAAACCCCCATTTTTGGGGTGTGATTTAGCAAATATGTGTTTATTATTGTTGGGTCTTGCTTGCTGATAGGTTAGATGTAGTTTAATTGTGATTTCACCTAGTGGTTGTGGTTTAATCTAAAGGGTTTGTAGTTGCAAATACAAAGTCACTCATGTGTTTTCGGCTTGCCCGATAGGGAGGTCGCGAAACCAAAACCACTAGACTGTTGGCCTAAGGAGTGGGTCGACATGAGGTTCAGCCCGAGAGGGTGAGCCCTAGTCCCATATCCTAACACTCAGCTCGAGAGAGTGAGTGGGGTAAGGCGTAGGCTGGTCTTTATGCGGTAAATGGGTGTCCGAGAGGAATGCATTTGAAATGGGGTAAGTTGCCTGAGAGAGAACTTATTTCCGTTTAAAGCTTAGCCTAATCACTATTATTTTACAAATTTCTTGTCAAAAGCATGTACCCAACTATTTATCTCAACTTGTATTGCGGTCACACCCCAAGAACATTTCCCTATACTTGATTCTCTTGTTACTTTTTGCTTCTTTTATTACTTGTAACAAAACCCCAAAATCGATATTTGACACTTTCGTGTCACCCCCTTTAATTTACTATGTTTTTAATCATTGATGTCTTTAGCTACGACTAGTTAGAGCTTAATTTTATTTTTCTATCAATTCTCAAAACCACTCCCTTCGGACACGACCCCAACCTTTAGTTGGGTTACTATACTATCGACGATCGTAGACACTCATACCGTAGGTTAGTGTCGTTGGTCACGATAAGCATCAATAGTACTGCTTCGCGGAACTATTCAGTAAAACGTCGACTGCTCCTTTCATCGCCTTTTTTATCCTGCTCCTTTAGGGCTTCGCGGAGTGCATCCCTCGGGGATTCGCCAAGTATGCTTGGCGATGCTCAAGCTTCAGCTTCTTCGTTCTATTCGGCCTTTTTGTTCCTTTTTGCGTCTAAGTGTCCATGCTTCCACTAAAACTTCAAATACCTGAAACTTAAGAGTTTTGATAAGATATTGAGACAAAATAAGCATTTGAGGACACTATTTCAATCAAAATAAAGCCCTAAATGAGTCCAATTTGTTGACTCATCAACACCCCCAACTTAAACTTTTGCTTGTCCTCAAGTTAACTCAAGTTCAGCTATTCAACAAGGTGTCTCAAATAGTGCTACACAAGACTAAATCATGAACATACATAACAAGACTCAAATTACTTATGCAAAGATCAATTGTGTACTCAAAGATTCAAGTTCTGACACACCACTATCAAAGATTCTCATGCTCGCAATACTTGCTACTTGTGCAAGTTCAAGCTCAACAAAAAGTATTTAAATGCCCTCACATAAAGAATGATTCCTCATTCACACAAAGAGGTTAATCAATTAAAGATCAGGAATCACATGCAACACTAACACTAAAAAAAAGGAACACAATACATGTTTTCACCCATAGGTTTGCCCTTATTTTCCAATCGATTTTCAGTTCGGCTCACTCAAGATCAAAAAGGTCTTTCTAAGGCTTGTAATGGGGCAGAGTGCAAAGGTATGGTCATTTAGGATTAGTGACTTTTTCCTCAGGCAATGTGGTATTCTCAAATCATTCCTTTCTTTTCGTTTATCACTTCTTTCTCAAAGCAGTCCCTTTTTTTCCTTTATCACTTCTTTTTCTAGTGCTTCTAAGTCGTCTTTTTATTCACCTCTATGGATTGCTTGGAAACCCGACTTCTTTTGTATTGTATAATTTTTTTGTAGATGGAGGGTTTCCATTTTTCCGCAATACCATGGGTTAAGGGGGACTTTCCTTGCATTTCTTGACTACTCTTTTTCCTTCTTCACCACACCCCCAACTTAGGCTTTTGGCCTAAGTTGGCTATTCACTAAACCACAAATCAAGAGGATTTATAGGTAGTGAATCAAGGTCTAAGGTTCATCAAGGTTCTTCCAAAGAAAAGTAAGGCTCAAGGGGTGTCCAAGAGAGTTTCACATGCTCACGGGTAGGCCACAAAAGAGGTATATGTCAAATTGGCTCACACTCTTTAAAGTTGCCTAAGATCATTTCAATCAGACTAACAGGGCAAATTCTAGGTTTATTCAAGCATGGTTCAAAGTAATCTCATCACACACAAGGCATCGACACTAAAGTCAAACAAGACTACACATTTTCGCTAGTGTGCAACGGTCATTACAATAGAATCAATTCGATAAATGGCTAATCACAACAACATGCAAAGAGTTCACATATTGTCTATGCAACTTCATTTTGCCTCATTGTAGCCGTACGTTAATGTTCATTCGATTCAAAGCACTATTCAAGTCATCGATATTGATCGAAACCGAGATTCAATTTTTTGTAAAAGATCAGCCACATCAACTCACGAGGCGTGGCAAAAATGTGCGAAAAATTCAAAAAAAATCAAAAGGGTCAGTATCATTTTGCAAATAAAAATAAACTGAGCCACAAGCTTAAACATTCACAGAAAGTAGTATTGACAAAATTTAAAATAGAACAACCCAAATATATACAAAACACAAGTATCTAAAACAAGCACACAAAAGGTGAGCCTCACTCCACCACAAATAAGAGCGTTTGTCCTCAAATGCAAATGAAAGTATCAGAATTGGAAAATATAATAAGACAGAGAGAGGGTGAAGAAAGGTCATGTCTATGCCGTCCCTCTATCTAGCGGGATATCAGTGCCCGATGTATCTCCCTGAAGTAAAACAATGGTCCCCAGCGT
Organism: Solanum tacnaense; assembly: GCA_029582525.1. Taxonomy (NCBI): domain Eukaryota; kingdom Viridiplantae; phylum Streptophyta; class Magnoliopsida; order Solanales; family Solanaceae; genus Solanum; species Solanum tacnaense. The sequence continues at coordinate 15,912 of JAJOOD010021629.1, forward strand.
ATTGTTGTGTGGTCCTCATTGTTTGCCTCTACCTTGGCATCTGCAGCAAGAATAGCTGCAATCATCTGATCTATCTCATGAGCCCATGGAGGAACATTAGGGTCGATGGGAATTCGTCTCTTTGCCCTGGCTTCCTAGGTATATTTCCTTTGTCCGGCTAGCTCTGCTTTCTTTTCATTGTTTTTAAATTCTCGTACTCTTATGTGCCTGGGTGGATCATTTCTCCCTGTGACTTTTGGTCTAGTCATTTCTGCAAAGACTTCGAGGATAAGTTAGATAATAATTCAAACAAGAGCAAAAGAGTTTTTCTGAGTGTGGAATAGCTTAGCCAAGCTAGTTGGCAAAGTGCTTATTCTGTTAGGCTAATCGTTGAAACTGATATGAAAATGATACAAGGGTGCGGACAAAGGGCAAATAAGGGATCTTTCAGCGAGTAACCGAGTGCATTTTGTGAATTAAACTAGCCTCCGAAATTCACATATCAATAATGCATAAGGAATTCAGTTAAGAGCGGAATGGGGACGTTAGGCGAACTGCCGAGTAATTCGGCTCGTTTGTTCATCTCGTCGAACAGCCAAACGTGTCTATTTCAACCCATTTCATTCAAATTTCACACCACAACCCAGATAATGCAATTTAGGCTTAAATAATACAATTTTAATGAAAACCCATAGAAGTTTCACATTTCCCCCACATAAAAATTCAACTCAAAGCGTAGTTGAATGGGAGTCCCTCAAATCACGCGAAAGCTACTGAATCATAATAAATAATACATGTAATCCCAGTAACTCAGATAAGCAGCATAGATTTTATACTATTAATCATCATGCAAATGAGTACAAATTTTGACGAAATAACTGAGGGGTTCGATTACCAACCTTGGTGTTGAATTAGATTGTACTGACGTGCTAGGCAGCAATGCGATCCAAATCCGCGCACAATTCAACACTTAAAATACTTTAAAATGGTAAGAAGTATAAATCTAAAGTACAGGTGTGAGTTTGATAGGATAAAATAGTGAGAGGAAATGAATGAAATAGAACTTTTAAACTTGTGGCTTGCAAAAACCGTCCAGTTTCTGCCCATTCGGCGATGTAACTAAAGTTCGCCCATTCACTCAGCGAAGCGCTGAACATCTGATCTTTTCACCGATAATAACATAGCTTTCAGTTCAGGTGGGCGTTGCATCAACAATCTTTATCGAGATTGCCAACCGACTTGGTGATGTGCCGAATGAATTCACACTCCGCCGAGTTTTACAGACCTAATTGTTGAGATGTATTGAATCAAATGACAGGTAAGATCGGATTCATCGACCCTTTCGGCGATTCGCCGACAGATTCTATTGCTCGCTAATCTGTACTTTTCATGCTCTCTCCACACTTCAATCTGCACAATCAACACACTATTATTTTATCAACATAACTAAAACAAGTAAGGAGTTTTGGGTTGCCTCCAAAACAATGCCTTAGTTAATGTTGTGGCACGATGCAAGTCAACCATCAGACCTCACTCTTGGGGTTAGCCATAGTATCACTAGGAAAACCCCCCTGTTGTCTTGGGTTAAGATGAGAAGAGATATGACCCATTTGGGTCTCCAACTTCTTGGTTGAAACTGAATGAGAGGTGACAGTCTGGTTAAGGGTGGACATATCTTCTTTCATGCCTTTTATCATTTTATCTGACCGTTCAAATTTGTTTAGGATACGCAAGAGCGTATCCTCGGACCTACCATCTTACGAATCCTTGGGCTTTTGTCGCTCGTGGGGAAGCACAGATTTATCCTTCTCCCCATCCTTCCAATTTGGATTCCGATCCCTCCATTCACGGTCTCGATCTTTCCATACTTCGTCTCTAGCCCAACCTTGGTTACCAGCCTGCCTGGGGTATTTTGAACGATAACCATCGCTTTGGTTTGCAAGAAAAATTACCTCCTCGCTATATAGAGCTTCAAATTTCATCTTTTCAGGATTCGGGCTCCCAACCCCCACAACATTGACACCACGGGTACCAGCCCCCATGACATTCTTACATAGAATATCAAGTTATGTCATGATCTTACCCATGTTTTGGTCTCTCTCATTGTCCTTTTCAATCTGCTCCTTAGATAGCTGGAAGGTGACAGGGGAGACCTAGTCCTCACGAGTGTACCACGCTCTGTTAATAGTTTTCATGCCATCTAGAACCTGGGCTACTACTGCGTACGGCTGCTGCATTAAACCTCCGGTTGAGAGTTGGTCAGCGACACCCTTGTTTACTGAGTCTAGACTCCGGTAGAGGTATTGAAGGAGCACGTTATCAGGAAGACCATGGGTTGGGCATTGTAGCACCAATTTTTTAAATCGAAGCCAAGTTTCGTGCAGAGGCTCTCCATTTAGACGCTTGAAGCTTTGGATGCTATCCCGATTAGTCATCATCTTCGAGGGAGGAAAAAATCGCACATTAAATGCGGTGACCAGCTCCTCCCATGAAGTGATCGAGTTTCATGGTAATTCAGCTAACTACTTGCAAGCTTTCCCCATTAGAGAAAATGGGAATAATCGCACCCTGACTGACTCTTGAGAGATGTTCTTGAAAGAGAATGGCCCACATATATCCACAAAGTTTCGAAGATGCTCATGGGGATCCTCATGAGCCAATCCACTGAAAAGTCCTTTAGTTGCAAGAGTTGCAACATAGTGCTCGTTAGATGGAACACTGTATTCCTCTCGGCTGGAGGTAGGCAGATGGCTCCAACACCTCCCATGAGATAGGGGTCATTGGCATTTGGCTCTTAGAGATCGTTGAGGTTACCGATGTCATATTGGTGGCCCACCTAGCTACCATTACTGTCGTTAACACTCATGCTTTCTGAAATGTTTCACAATCAAAACAAGACTAAAAGTTAAGTTAGTAAAACTACACTAAAAGGAACGAAAATTCTACTAATCAAAGAATTCTCAAGTGACACCAATCCCCGGCAGCGGCGCCATTTTGATGCTTATCGTGACCAACGACACCAACCTACGGTACAAGTGTCTACTATCGTCAATAATATAGTAACCCAACCGATGGTTGGGGTCGTGTTCCAAGGGAGTGGCTTTAAGAATTAATAGAAAAATAAAATTGAGTTCTAATTAGTTGTAGCTAAAGATATTAACGATTAAAAACATTGTAAATCAAAGGGGCTGACACAAAAGTGTCAAATATCAATTGGGGGTTTGTCACAAGTAGTAAAAACAACAACAATAACAAGAAAATCAAGTATGGGAAAGAGTTCTTGGGGTATGACCGCAATACAGGTTGAGATAAATAGTTGGGTACATGTTTTCGAGAGGAAATTGGCAGGATAATAGTGACTAAGCTAAGCTTTAGATAAAAATAAGTTCCCTCTCGGGCAACTTACCCCATTTCAAATGCGTTCCTCTCAAACACCCATTTACCGCATGAAGACCAGCCTACACCTTACCCCACTCACTCTCTCGAGCTAAGTGTTAGAATATTGGATTAGGGCTCACCCTGTCGGGCTGAACCTCATGTCGACCCACTCCTTAGACCATCAGTCTAGTGGTCTTGGTTTCGTGACCTCCTTCTTGGGAAAGCCAAAAACACATGGGTGGCTTTGTATTTGCAACTACCAATCCATTTTATTAAACCACAGCCACAAGGTGAAATCACCATTAAACTACATTTAAACTATCAGTAAGTAAGACCCAACAATAATATCAACACATATTTACTAAATCACACCCTAAGAATAGGGGTTTTAGCCACACATCAAGAAATAAAAAAATACACCTAAAATTATACTAAAATCAAATGGGTATAAGAAATTAAACCTTGATTTAAGAAAAGGAAGAATAATGGAAAAGACCCACTTCCAACTTGGGGAAGATGAAATCCTTCTTTCTTTAAGTCTCCCAAAAACCCTCTCCAAACTTGAGAGAAAATATCCAAAAAGTACTATTCTATTCTGGAAATTAAAATAAATGTTCAACTCTTTAACAATTAATAACAAGTTTAGTATATACAGACTTCAGAAAATAGTGCTGGCGAATCTTTCGGCGAGGTTAGTCGGAATCGCTGATCAACTCGGCGATTCGCCCTTTGGTGTTATTTGTCACCGTCTTACACTAGCCTTCAGCATCATTGTGTTCTGTTTCATTGGACGACGTAGTACTGCTTCACAAAAATATTCGGTGAAGCGTCGACTGCTCCTTTCATCTCCTTTTTAATCCTGCTCCTTTAGGGCTTCGCGTACTGGAACAAAGTGTGGAGTGCGTCCCTTCGGCGATTCGCCAAGTATGCTTGGCGATGCTCAGGCTTCAACTTCTTCATTCTTTTCAGCCTTTTTGTTCTTTTTTGCGCCTAAGTGTCTATGATTCCACTAAAACTTCAAATACCTGAAACTTAAGAGTTTTCATCAGATATTGAGACAAAATAAGCATTTGAGGACACTATTTCTATCAAAATAAGCCCTAAACGAGTCCAATTTGTGGACTAATCAGTCCTGAAAAACTTGGTGAGGTAAATGCCCACTTGGTGTGTCGCCGCGTCAGAGAGGAAAAACTTATGTCATCGAATGGGCTAGAACTGGACGGTTTTTAAAGGCCAAAGGTTTAAACGTTTAAACTCTTTCACTTTCCCTCACTTTTGAACTTCCCAAAATCACACCCGCACAATATTTCACATATTTCTTGTGTTTTTATCATATTTTGGTCATCGAGTTTGTGTTCGGAGTTGGATTTATTTGATGCCTAGCCTTTCAAAGTTTTATTCGGCATCAAAAGTTGGTTTTCTGAACCCCAAATTCGTTTTTTGCAATTTGTACTCATTTGAAATTTATTTTTGTCTTAGTGATGTGTGATGGACCTCTCTGTTCATAATTGTATATGTGTGTGCTTGTTAATTTGAAAATCGTGCCTATAAATGCCTTTAATATTGATTTCCCGAAATTGTCGTACTTGAAAATGATTAAAATTGTGGGGTTGTGCTTGCATGTTGTTGGGTCTAGTCGGGTGAAGTCTAAGTAACCTGCATTTGTGCTAAATGACGAATTTTTCCCAATTATAGAGCGGTTGACGTCATTCTTAAGGGAAAAAAGTCGTCAAATGGCAAAATTTGGCAAAACTGGGAGAAATCTGAGTATACCGAAGGCATGGGTGTAATGGGTCTTAGATTAATTGTGAGAGTGCATGTTTTGATTTTGTTTTCAGGGGCTGTAAGGTTGAATTTGGAAGTCGGGGTTGACGGTAGGCACGTTGGGTCTTTGGCGAGCTGGGTCGAGCTCGCCGAACTACTTGGTGGTTTGCCGAATCACCCCTTATCACCTTTCATTTCATGCTTGATCTTGAGTTGGGTTTTTTAACTTTTGGCGAGAAGCCTGAGTTTGCTGAGTGCACTCGGTGACTCACCGAATGTCCTCATTGATCACCCTTTCTCTTCCCCTAAACGCTAAAATGCACTGTACCTTTCGTCGGGCATGTCCTTGCTCACCGCAAGGCCCTTCCCATCGCAACATGCCAAAATATTTTGGGATTTTTGAGCCAATCCTTTCGGCGACCGGGTCTAGCTTGCCAAAAAGATTTGGTGACTCACCGACCGGTTTGGCGAGTTTGTCTGCAACTGTTATCTTCTGTGCTTTTGCTTGAATTATTTGTAACTTTTTCCGATGTTTCACAGATATGGCGAGAACCAACATCGACATGCCACTCTGTAAAAGAGCGCGGGGAATTACTATAAAATGAGAGAGGAGCCAACCCTCCTAAAAGGGAAGAAAAGAGCCTCTAAAGAGAGGCAAGGGCAAAGGAAGAAGACCCGTATATGAGGCTCCGAAGCACAACTCCGATAGTGAGGGCTCCCATCCCACATTCTCAGAGCCAGAAGACGACCAGCCCTTACTGTCCCGACGGGCTGAGATCCGTGCTAGATCTCTCCCTGACTAAGCTGGAGTCCCTTCAGCTTCCACCCCAGTTGATTCAGTGCTAGCTCCGACACCGCCTGTAGCTCCAGTACCACCAGTGGTTCCTCCTCCATGGCTACTTAATAGACTGAAAGTCGATGGGTTGCAAACGATTCTTGAATAGAAGCTGTTTTCTACAGAGGGCCTTGAATGTAGATACATCTCAGTGAGGGACACTCTTCACTATCACCACTTTGAGCATTTCACTAGACCCCGAGGCACGTGCATACCTACATGGGTCCGGGAGTTCTATACAACATATGGAGAGCAGGTGCCAAAGGGGAAGAAAAAGTCCAGTGAATTCAGACCGGTTAAGTCTGTCATGGTCCGGGGAAAGGAAGTCGGATATAGTAGCGAGTACATTAATATTGTACTCAACAGGGGTCTAGGAGCTACAGCGGCATATGAGGTCCTGCCTACTAATCAGTCTTTGGTTGACTTAAAGGGCTGGCTTGCTCCGTTGATTTTCGATACCACCCCGAGGTGGATCGAGGTAGGGGTCCCCATTGAAAAATGTGATCTAAATATTGCTGTTCGGTTCTGGTTTGGATATATTAGCAGCACCATCATTCCTTCCCAGAACGTGTCCATCATACACCACCCTAACGCAGCCTGCCTTGGGTCGATCATATCCCGGAGGAGCATCAACCTGGACTCCTTATTGAGGAGGAGATGGCCATGAGGGCCAAGCATTCCCAGTCTTGATCACAGAGTTGTGCCGGCATGCTGGAGTTCCCCATGATGGTACAAGAGATATTGAGGTCACTCCCTCCTCGTCCATATTTATTAGGCATATAGAGGTCGAATACACATGAGAGGAGGCCGACGGGAGGAGAGCAACTCCGCTGGATACATCCCCGGAGGTGGACATTGATTCGATACCTGCAGAGGCATCTTTGCCTACTCCGGCCTCCGGGCCTTCAGGTATATCTGCTCCTACTTCTTTTTCACAGACTCCAGATGTTTCTACCTCAACCCAGCCCACCAAGATCACTCAGGCCAACATCATGAAGATTGGACACTTAGCCCACTCTGCTTATGTGAGGGCTACTGGATTGGAGGCTGTTGTACCATGGATGATTGAGGTTGCTATTTTAGCTGCAATGACCCCCTCCGGGCTTTTGTTGATGATTTGACTGCGAGAGTCACGGCCTGTGAGAGTAGACAGGGGGAGACTTCTGAGTTTACGACTTTGAAAGCCAAGGATGCAGATTTGAGGGAGGATATGGATTACTTGAAGTCCACTGACTTCACTTCCCTCTTGGAGGCAGCAGACGATGTAGATGCCCCAGAGACTTTTGAGATTACTCCGGCCACCACCACAGAGGTACACCAGGATGGTATAGCAGTTGATGAGTCAGAAAGAGAGACCGAGGAGAAGCAGATTGATCTGAGGGAATAGAGCATATATGGAGACCTACCAGATCTAGAGGAGACAATTGTATAGTCGGGGATCTAGACATCGTTGATAGAGACGTCTATGGTAGGCCCGAATGGAGCTGGTGGTACTGTTGATGTGACTCTCGGTGTTGAGACCCAGGTTCAGAGCACTACACCGGGCACTGATGCCCAGACAAATGAAGTGATTGTTAAATAGGATTTCTCTTTACCTCCCTCTCTGTCTTATTTTTATTTAATTTAGGATAATTTATTCCTTGCATTTGAGGACAAATAACTTTGGTTTGTGGAGGGGTGAGGCCCACTTTTTGTGATCATTGCTTTGTTTGTATATATGGGTTTCGTGATATATCTATTGTCTTTTGCACTATTTTTGTGGATTATTGAACTTGTGGCTCCTTGTTTTAATTGTAAATTATTTTTGGACCCCTCCTTAGAAAAAATTTGTGCCACCTCTTGTTTGTGTTTGAATGTGGCTATTCTCTTGCAAATTTGAGTATCGGTCTTGATCAATACTGATGACTTGAATAGTGCTCATAATCGAACAAAAATGAATGTGCAGCTCTGATGAGGCCAAATGAAGTTGCATAGGCAATATATCAAGTTTTTGCATCTTGTTATGACTAGCCAATTATCAAATTGAGTCTCTTATGAAGTGCATTGCACACTATCAAAAGTGTGTAGTCTTGTTTGACATTGGTGCCAATGCCTTGTGTGTGATGAGCTTATCGTGAACCATGTATGATGACACCTAGAATTTTCCTTGTTGGTCCAGTTGACTAAGTGATGCAATCTCTTGAAATAATCTTAGGCAACTTTAAAGAGTGAAACAATTTGACATTATACCTCTTTTGTGGCGTACCTTGTGAGTGTGTGAACTTTGCTTGAACACTTTTTGAGCCTTAGCCTTTCCTTGGAAGAAACTTGATGAAATTGTGACCTTTCTTCATCCCTTCACCCTTAATCCTCATGAGATGTGGTTTGTTTGAATAGCCAACTTAGGACAAAAGCCTAAGTTGGGGGTGTGGTGAAAAGAGAATGTAAATCAAGAAGTGCAACGAAGTCCCCTTTAACCCATGGTTTTGAGAAAGATGGAACCCCTCCATACAAAAAAAAAGATAAAAAAAAAAGAAAAGAATGAAAAAGAAAAATAATTAAATAGTTGTGGAATAAAGTTTTGAAAATGTAAAAAGAAATGGGGTGTCCAACAGTCCATGAAAAGTGAATAATGGGGTGACTGTTGAGCATGAATGAAAATGATGAAGAAAAGGAAATAAAGTGTTATTCACATCACATTTCATGAGGATAGCAGCCATTGAACCTAAATGACCATACCTTTACACTCAGCCCCGTTACAAGCCTTGAAAAGACCTTTGTGATCTTGAATTAGCTGAAGGAAGTGTTGGTTGGAAAATAAGGGCAAACCTATGGGTGAAATCATGCAGTGTGTTCATCTTTGTGAGTGTGGGTGTTGATTGTTATTCTGAAGCTATAAATTATTGAACCATTGTGTGTGAATATGGAATCATTCTTTGTGTGAGGGCATTTAAGTACCTTTGTTAAGCTTGAACTTGCATTTGAAGCAAGTATTGTGATCTTAAGAGTCTTTGATAATGGTGAGTCACAACTTGAATCTTTGAGTGCACAATTGATCATTGCATGAGTAAGTTGAGTCTTTTTGTGTGTGTTCATGATTGAGTCTTGTATAGCACTATTTGAGACATCCTTTTTGAATTGCTAAACTTGAGTTTTACTTGATGACTAGCAAAAGTTTAAGTTGGGGGTGTTGATGAGTCCACATTTTAGACTCATTACGGGCTTTTTTTGGATAGATTTTGTGTCCTCAAATGCCTGTCTTGTGTCAATAACTGAGGTAAAATCCTTGATTTTAAGGTATTTGGATTTAGGAACAAAGCATGGACCCTAATGGGCAAAAATGAACAAGGCAGTTGAAAGAACGAAGAAAAGAAGGTTTGTTGATTGCCTAATCCATTGGGCGAGTCGCCAAGTGGCTATTACCTCGCCTAAAGTTCCAGTGTGCCATGCCCTGAAGGAGAAAATCAAGTCGGCGAGAGAGAGGAGCAGTCGGCGTGTCGCCAAATGGTTCCGCAATGCAGTGATTGGATCGCCCAAAGTTACATAACTTGAGGATGCCAAAGGACTAAGAAAAAATGCGATGCAACTGACTAAAGGGTAGATCGCCGAGTTGATCGGCGATCCCGACTTACTGCGCCGAATGGTCCTTTGCAGCATATTTTTGGCGACTATAAATATATTTTTGAAATTTTAGTTTAAAAAGGAGTTTTCATAATATAGAATTTTTAGAGAATTTCAGTTTGAACTCTGAGTATTGAGACAAAACTTTTCCTTGGCTTTGAAGAATTGAAGTTTTCTATTTTTGAGAAATTAGAAGTGGGCCTTTGAGATTCTTTAATTTAGACCTTTGTAAAGATGAAATTAATCTTACCCAGTTTATGGAAACACAATTTGGTAACGATTTCTTTCTTTTTATAATGTCTAGGTAAAACCCCAATTCTTGGGGTGTGATTATGAGATTATAGGTTGATTTAGATTGTGGGTATTGCTAATTGTTAGTTTACATGCTATTTAAAAGTGTTTTCAATCAGTAATTGTTGTTCAATTTAAAGGGTTGTTGTTGCAAATGCAACTCTACCTTCGTGTTTTTGGCTTGCTCGAGACAGAGGTTTTGAAACAAAGATTACTAAATTGATGGTATGTGGGTATTAGGTTGTCATGGGTTCAGCTCAAGAGAGTAAATCCTAAATCCATTTCCACACATTCAGCTCGAGAGAGTGAATGGACTAAAGCGTATGTTGTTCTTATTTGCATTCTTGTTGGTGTTCGAGAGAAACCGACTTGATTCGGGGTAAATTGTTCGATAGAAAGTTTATCCCCACTAACGTCTAGCTTATTCACTGATTTACAACTATTTACTAATAGTTGCAATCACACACATGTCTACCTTAGCCTATAATCCAATCCCATCCTAAGAATATGTCTCAATATTGTTATTTGTTGTTGTTGTTGTAGCTGATAGTTAAACCAAAATCCCCTGTTATTTGACATTTGTGTCACCCCTAATTTGAATTTTTTTTTTATTCGATAATGTTTATTCCTATGATTGACTTGAGCATATTCGTACTTTCCTATTGATTCTCAAACATGTACCACTTCATGTGGGATTCGACCCCAACTCATTTAGTTCGGTTATATTATTGACTAGCGATCGTTGGCACTTAGAATTGGAAGAAGTGTCTTGATACGTGAAATCAATAATCGAAAGAGTGCTATTCTTCTATACATACCATATATTCGATAGAGTTATCGTGTAGGAACTCCCTAGAGAAGCAAATCAAATATCAGACACTCTTGATAAATTAGCGACTACACAACATGATCTCAAAATTAATCTATCTTGCCTATCGACAGTTGTCTACTACTTTATAAGGAACCTACAAATTGGATAGTAGAAAATTACTAGTATTAGGATTAAGGTATGATAAGGAAAATATGTATGTTAGTTGAAGGTATAGATGAGGAAGGGATGTGCAATCTGTACAAAATGGGAGTAGAAACAAGTTAAATTTGAGAGAAACTTACCAATAAAAAGCTTCATCCATAGGAACTCAGAGTTGGAGTTTGGTGCAGTACAACCACAACTATTCGTTTTGCCATCGCCAGTGTAGCCTTCTGAGCAAGAACAAGTCAAATTTCTGGGCGTATTTATGCAATTGTGTTCACACATATTGGTACTTGAATCAGCACGTGTTCACCCATATTGGTACTTGAATCAGCACATTCGTCAATATCTGACATGCGAAACAGAGAAATTTTGCTAAGGTGATATCTCATTCTGGTGGGATAACTGAACTTGGCTAGGTCTATTAGCTCATCTAGTTAATCAGTGTCCCTGAACACCAGGTAAGGTAAATGTATTTAAATTTTATTAGTATGATGGTTGGGATGTCATTAGATTACAATAGTTGTTGCCTAATAATATTAATCAACATATCACTAAAATTCTGAATAATGGATGGTAGTAAAATAGAACAATTCTTACACAAGTTAATCATCAAAATGTGGTGAAACTCATACGGTGTTGTATAGAAGTAGAAGTTCCTTTGCTGTTATACGAATACATCTCTCATGGAACATTGTTCCAGCGTTTTTACAAGAAAGGCGAACTAACTAGTAATTGTTATCATGGAAAAGTTGTTGGTGCACGTGCATTCATGATAGAATGGATGTGTACACTAATGGGAAATGGAAAATGTCCCCTGACAGAATATAAGGGAGGAAACTAAATAACTCAAGGTAAAACAGACACAAGAATTTTACTTAGAAACCCCCTTGCTCAAAGGAGGAGAAAACCACGACCTGTCTCACAAGATTTCATCCCAAACTTCATTTCACTAAAAACGGAGCAAAGCTTCTGATTACAAATTCTTACAACCTAGGAATTAAAACTCTTTAATCCCTTCCCCTTAGTGTAGCAACTCTACTACAAGCAAAAACTAAGAAATAACTCTATTTTCCACTGAACAAACTAACTATAATTGATTTAGACTTGAACAACTTGACTTAGATAACTATAGCTAAGAATCGGAAAGCTCAACAAAAACATCTCAAATGATTTAATTCCTTTATGACTTAGGAATAGATCTTACAAGATGAAGCACTAAAATATAAATCCTAGAAACGAAAGAACAATGATACTCTATCTTGGCCTCCGACTATTGTTTAGCAATATTCCATTGAGAAAGGCTTTTTGCTTTCTGAATAAAAACCTTTTTTGTTTGCAAAAACTTCTTTTGTGTCAATGGAGAATAGACATATAATAGTACAGCCACAAATACACAAAGCAATTCCATTGGCCAAGAGCCTGCAGTGTTGTGGGGGACGCGCACCAACCACACTAGGTTATTAGATTGCGGGCTTTTGGACGGTTGTAATTTTTACTGTATGGTTTTCTTAGTCTCATTTGGGATCAGGTTCAAAGTTTGTCCAATCATAAAAACATCAGATACAACTTAAAATAACAATTTCTCTCTTTTTGATGATGACAAACATATACTCAGCCTCTTTAATCGTATCATTGCCTCTTCAATCGTTTCTTTCCACCTATCACCAAAAACTGAACTGCCTCCCTTTAAACACAATATATTCCCCTTTTGACATCATGAAACTGAGTCCCCAAGGTGAATGTGACACCTAAAACCAGCCAATGCAACTTCCATTGCTACCACCATTAGCTTTAACATGCCTAATGTCTTCTTTCATTTCTGTCAAGCTCTCAATTACCCACTCATCTCCTTCGAGTAAGTAATTGCCCCATTCTGTCCTGCTCCTGTTATGTAGTCATGAAGAACTTTATTACTTCAGGCTACATCAACTCAGTCAAGTTTCAAAATCCCCAGCTTCAATCTATTTTTCTCAAAAAGATCCCTACTCAGAGCTTTGGTGAATATATCAGTTATTTGATCTTCAATCTTGCAAAATTTCATGCTGATATTTCCCTTCTCCACATTATCCCTCATAAAGTGATGTCTCACATCAATATGCTTAGTCCTTTTATGATGAACATGATTTTTAGTCATATTGAGAGCATTTGTTTTGTCGCACAAGAGAGGGATAGTCTGAGTGACTACTCAAAAATCTCGAAGCTGTTGTTTATTCCATAGAGTTGAGCACAACAAGTTGCAGGTACTACACATTCTGCCTTAGCCGTAGAAAGAGCAACTAAGTTTTACTTTTTAGTTCCCCAAGAGATAAGAGATGCCTTGAAAATGTGTCGTCCCAAAGGTGCTCTTTCTATCTACCTGATACCCGGCATAATCAACATCACATAGTCAACCTGATTAAATGGATCTCCTGATGAATAAAACAGAACCAGGTCCCCTATTTTCTTAGATATCTCAGAATCCTCTTAGCATTTTTTAATTGTAATTTCTTACGACACAGCTGGAATCTTGTGCATATCTCAACACTGAACATGATGTCAGACCTACTAGCAGTAAGATATAGTAATGAGCCGATGATTCCTCTATACATAGTCTAATTCACACTTGGACTAGGTCCATCAATATCTACCTTTGAGTCTATCCCCATAGGAGTATCAATAGGCTTGTCATATATTATTTGAAATTTGTTTAGCAACTCTTTGATATATTTTTCTTGATAGATAGAAGTGCCTTTAGAGGTTTGCTTGATTTGCAGGCCCAATAACGAGTGCACGCGTTAGAACTTGCCTTGTTGCTACATTCCGGACCAAGGAGGTAGTTCATAAGAAAAGAATTATCAACGGAGATTTAGTGTGAGCCTATCTAATAGTCTAATGTCAATTGGTGCGAGGGTGAAAACTAAGATATACATTGATGTGATGTCTAATCTGAGGTAAAGGTAAGGGTTAGTAAATTATACACACGTAGTCGGACCAAGGTGTGGGGTGAAATTCCCTATTTGGCGGACTAAGCACTTAGGGATACATAACTTACCACTTTGCATGTGATACACTAGGAAAGGAGTACTATTATTATGATTACCGCGTTAAGAGCTTATGGGGAACACATATACCCTAGTTTCTCTCTCTCATTGACAACAACAAAGTTCAAATCTTGCTCACTTGTTACTTAACAACAATCAGCTATTTGTTACACAACCCCCCCCCCCCCTTTACTTACTTGTCTCGGAAATACGTTGACTAAACGAATATAAGCATGAGTTAAGTTTAGGCCTAAAGAATAATCCTCGTGGAATCGACCCCAACCTACAAGTTGGGTTCTTTACTTGATAGTGATCACTTATGATTCTTTAGGGAGGTGTAATTTGAGTGTATCATTGGCCACAACTTGACTCAAAATCTGAATAGCATCCCGGAACTCAGCATTAGTGACCTCTCCTTGGGGTTGCACTTCTGGTGCATTGGTTACCCCTTGATCCTGGGGATCAACATTCCTCCAAGCAGGACGACCTTGGATAGCTCTTCGTGGAGGCATGATCTGAATGATACGCACAAGCACGAATTAGAAAGAAACTTTTATAGAGTTGAACTCTATCGCACGAGAAGAGTATGAAAGAAGTGAGAAAGATTTTAAATGTCACAGCCTCCTAATAATAGATGTGGCGCGCTTCACACAAATAACTAGGACTCTACAGACACGGCTTCATAGACACCGTAGGACTCTTGAACTCTGTGCTCTGATAGGAAATTTGTCACTCCCCGAGCCTACACCCTAGACTTGGCTGGAACGTAAGAACCATTAGTGGCCCCAAGCGAACCCTTGGTCTGGATCAACTCTCAGCGAAAAACATACTAAACATTAGATGAACTCAAAAGTACAGATTGAACTCAAAAGTCTCAAATGAATAACTCAGAATATAATAGAATAATTAGCTTGCTAGATATAGGCAAATCTAGTCTTTAAAACATTTAACAAAGAAATGGAAAAGACTCCTCGAAACACTACTATCTATCTATGAAGCCTCTAATGACAATGTGACAATGATGGAAGTCGGGAAAAGACCCAGAACATCCTAAAAAAATGGAAAAGTAAATGAAATCCTCCGGAAGCAAGGATGCTCACCAAAGCTAACTCGAACTGTTGTGGTATCAACGAAGCATCTATTGATGATCCTGATCTCCTCTATCTGCATCATGAAATAATGCATGCCAAATGGTATCAGTACATAGAATGTACGGGCATGTAAGTGGAACACTGAACATAACATAAAACTTTGAACATGGAA